>JAEANM010004150.1:0-21222 GCA_017656035.1 Myanophis thanlyinensis
GTACTGTACCTGCCCGAGCTGATGGCCTTTTGTATCTTGGAACATAATTTGTAAGTAGAGACTATTTTTTTCTCAAATTTTTTTTTTGTAAGTCGAAATTTTTGTAACTAGAGGTCTTTGTAAGTAGAGGTATCACTGTATAGGCAAACCCCTTTCTGCAGTCCATTAATTGTTTTGATATTCTTTGAATTTGTGTCTGTTAGGATAATCCACTGTAATGTTCATTACCACATAGTTTCTCTTCCTAGGTTATTTAAAGAAATCCCTCACAGATGACCTTCACTGTTATAACCCTGCTGCAAATCACCACAAGTACAAGGCGGTTTCAAACATGACCCATTTATGAAGAGGCAGAGTCATATAATAGTGAAGAAGTTGAACTTGGACTGATGAAGAGATCCACTTTCAAGTCACTCGCCAACTACAAAGCTTACAGGGTGACATTAGGCCAGTTTTTTTGTTTTGTTTTTTGAGGTTGTCCTTATAGGGATAACATTAATGGATGTGTGTTTCCAAAGGGAAAAGAAATTGAATGGTGATGACAAGGAGGATACAAAATCATTAATAAGGCAACTTCATGGAAAAAGCTTTGTGGTGATAAAAGAGTAACTCAAAGGAGTTACATGAGGTTTCTTCAGCAGTCTTTTATAGTAAGAACATATTTTTAAAAATTACTATCAGAAAATAAATTGATTACATGGTACTTCAAGTATTCTGGCCAGTAATTTTGGGGACACATTATTGTTTTTTTTTTAACAGCAAGCTTGAATAATCCTGCTTAACAAAGCTAATGCATATTCAAGAAACAACTTCTTTTTTAGGTGCTGCTCCCAAATTAAAACTGAGTCTCAAAGAATGTGGAAATATGCCACAGGGAGACTCTGTGTCCATTTGAAGGGGAAGGAAAGCTATGAATAATTGCTTTCTTCTAAAGATGAGATAGACAAAGCCGGCTGGCATGCACTGCATGGAACAGAAGCCCCTCCCCCATTTCTACTGTCTCTCCCGCCGTTACTTAAGAGTTCCATCTGTTTCATCAGGGCTTGTAAGAAGAATAGATTGGGAAAAGAATTGACATCTCCTCCTCCTCCTCCTCCTCCTCCAACTCCTCTTCTCCAAACCTGTCTGGGCATATGGAGAGAGTCCTGCAGAGTTCAGTTGTCACCCCTTTTGAATGGGCTTAGAGTGGGGAAAACAGATAAGAGGCGCTAGAGGCATATTGCTGCTACCGTTAAGACGTTACTGTGAATTAAGCAAGCAAGCAAATGGAACATAGCACTGAAAATATAAATGCATTCAGCCAAAGTGGAGAATCTGTTGTATTTCTTCTCAAGTGATGGAAAGGTTCGTTTTCCTACTTCCAATTTCGGCTGTACCACTCAATATTGGGAAATTTCTACAGAAGGAGATTGTGACCCATCTCCATTGTTCCAGAGGGCTGAACATGAAATTTGCAGAAAAGGCAGATTCTGACAGAATATTGGGGGGGGGGGATCCTAACAATACATGAATGGAATCAATTATACTTATAGTGATGAGCTTCCCTTCACTGTATAGTGAAGTAGATTTATGCCAGAGATACTTTAAATGAAGCCTCTGCGTTAAGCCGCAGGATAGACAGAGTAGCCTAATGACTTCTCCCCTTTAGGATTCTATGATTTAACAATAATAATAGTGCTTAGATTTATATACCACTTCATTGTGCTTTCCAGCCCTCTCTAAGCGGTTTACAGAGTCAGCATATTGCCCCCAACAATCTGGGTCCTCATTTTACCAACCTCGGAAGGATGGAAGGATGAGTCAACCTTGAGCCTGGTGAGACACGAACTGCCAAACTGCTGGCAGCCTGTGATCAGCAGAAGTAGCATGCAGTCCTGCACTCTAACCACTGTGCCACCGTGGCTTCTTTATCATCATAATGATAACAAAGATGATTCAGGTTTGATCCCAGGTGCAGAAGACGGTTCACTATTAGATTTCTTTTGATTATAGTAAAGCAGCTTTTCTCAGTTTTTTGATCTTCAGCCAACATAAGTCAACAGTGAGAAATACAAATTATTGTTAACAAACCTCAAAGGATGGATAATCCTAAAACAATCTAATGCAATTTTCAAATTCCTTTTTCTTCTTCTTAATTTCTTTTCCAGATTACAGTTCATCTTTATTTACTGTCCCCTTCATTTAGAGTGAAAGTTACAATGATGTTAAAAAAAATACCACCACCAAGCTTTGCAACCAATTCTACTACCACTGCAGCATCCCATTTGATCAACATCCAGGGGCTTTGCAACTGGCACACATTTACAATCTGTGCTGCTGTCATACAGTCACAATTTGTATGCTTGACAACTGGTTTATAAGAAGCAAAGTTAATGGAGAACACAGAAATAAGATTAATGTAAGTCACTGTCATATGATGTTTTGCTTAATGACCAAGGGAAGTGCTATCATAACAGATTATTTTCCACTTAGCAACTGTGGCACTGGCTATGTTACTGAGTCAGTGATCCCAGTAATGGTTGCTAAGGGAGGAATATCTGTATTTCTTAAATTTTCTTTACAGTTATCACTCCGTCTTCTTTGTCAACTTTGTCCAGTCTCATAGGAAAGTTATCAAAGGATCATTTCCCCCCAGAATTACAATTTAGAAATTCTTCTTGATCATTTGTTAATTCATCTGTCCATTCATTTTCATTTATTATCAAAAATCAATTTATGACCTTTATTAGTAATTTTTATGTGTTTTCTAAGTAGTGCACATAACGCTCTTAGTCATCATATAAATTACTAAAATAACTGTATGCTGCAGAGAATAGTCTGTTGCCCTCATTCAAACACAAGTACCTCTCTCTCTCTAAGGCATCACAGAAAGAACACCTGCAACAGGAGATAGAATAGACTCTTTTCATATTGAAATTCAATTAATAATGAATACTTGAACTGAAGCCCACAATTACAGTTACAGAATGACATTCTAAACATAATGGAACATATTTTAAGTGATGATTTTTCAGAAATATAAATATAGCTTTCATTTCCAAAATACAAATATAGCTTTTGCTTCATGTTTACTATAGCAGTTAAAAGTTCAATAGTTTATGTGCAGTGTATTTTGTCAACAGAAAGTTTCAATCTTTCTGGGACACTTTAAAGCAGATTTTTAATTAAAATGTTCCTCCAATTAATCAAGCAATGTCACTTGGCATTTATTTACCTGCACTATGCAAGTAGACAGAGTACATGTTCCCTTAACAGAGGCATATTGTTTTATTGCACTGTTTTAAGGTTAGATTTATTATTTATTAAATTATTTCTACTCTGCCAACAATCCTAAGATCCTCAGAGCAAGTTACTTACAGCCCTTAAATATATTTGATGAAAATTAAACTGAAGTAAAACTAATAAATTGTTAGAATAATACCCAGAAATTAAAAAAAAAATGGGATAACAGCGAGGTTCAAATGCCTGTTAAAAAGCAGTCAATCCTGGCACCAATCTAGCTTTCAAAGAAAATATCCCAAAACCAGGGATTTTTAGATAGAGTAGCCCTCACCCATGGCCTTACCAACTGTGGGAACTGCTCCCTCAACAAAAGTTAATGTAATACATACTAGAAGATGTATTCTCTCAAGCATCAAGATCCTAAATCATTACCTCTTTTAATCTGATTACTAAATCTTGAAGTCCAATTTTCATAATAACTATTTTTGAGATTTGGCAGCTGGCAATAGGACATATTCTTTATGTGTGGAAAGCACCTTAAAATGTCAGGAACAATTCAATGTTATTATATATGATTTGCATGGTTGAACTCATGTTCAAGATATATTTCTTAGCCAGATAGTGGCACCCTGTATCAGAAAGACTGCAACACCAGAAGACCTATAAGCCTTTCAGAACAATAAAATTACTGTTACTCTATATTATTATGTTATAAAGCCAGGCATGCAAAATAGCCAGAAAAATCTATGACAGTGCTTAAAGGTCCCCAAATCAAGTTTAGGTACGGTAGTAGAATTTCTTCTAAGATGACCAAGCAAAAATGGTAGGAGTTCTCACACATAATGAAGAGGGAAAGATAAAGAATATTTTTTCAGGTCCTAAAACCAAGGGCCCTGCTAACTCTGCTTTGGAGCAGAATATTGTTATTGCTGAATTTGCCAAGATTGGATGTCTGGATGAGAACAAAACAGAATAAGATGAAGATGAAGCCAAGAATGAAGAAAATGGACCCTAAATACCAAGCATCCATTCTACTATTACTCCATAATATTTGTAAACTGTTGGAATACAATTTTCATTTGTCTTTGGGCTCTTTAAAAATATCTCTGGAATAACTGCAAAGATGAAATAGTTGAAGGATATTTGTGCTTTAATAATGAGGGATAGTTCTCTAATTATCAAGCTGATTTCTAAAATGTAACTATTACTAGTGTGTATTCATCCATCATTTAGATTTTTTTCTAGTTAATATCAAGGAACAATAGAAGCCTGTGTCTAACATGAAAACCCAGATGTCTACTTTTACCCCATGTTTACCCCAACATCACTATCACAGACCCCAACAACTTTGCACACAGGTTAGAGATAATTTTATCTATTCTTCATTTAAGTCATTATGGTCAAAGTAGCATCAGAACATGTTACTCCCAAGGATGCTCAATTATAGATCTAAAGGTATCATTTTGGAACAACAAAACTACAGAGTAAGAGACTGTGGAACTCACACGCATCAAAAGGTTTCAGGCTGTCTCAGAACACACAATTAACCAACACAATGAGAATTTAACACCTTACAATTACTAATTAATGAGGTATTTGTAATCTGCATTTTATGCAGCCTACTACTCCTTTCTCCCCCTGTCCCTTGCTTCATCTGAATTTAAATCCTACATTATTGTGAACTTTTATTAAGCTCACAAAAGCTTAATAAAATGAGTCAGTTTGAACAGATGTCAATCCTGTTTCTGATTTAGACATCTTATCTAGTAATTTAACTTAGATGGTTTAATGTGGTCTTCTACAACTTTAAGTGGTCCACCTTTTTGCGTTATTAGGAATTGTATGCTTATTTTCAAGATATTTTTCTAGGAAAACCATCTGCTTCATCAACCTATCTGTATTGTTGATACAGTATAAGATATAGATTTTAAAGTTGGCCCTCCATCTTTGCTGTGGTGTTTTTTGCCCCTAACTGATCAACTGGAGGCAGCATATTATTGGTTTCATTCTTACTGAATTACATATAGACTCTGTAATCAGTTTTAGACATCATATAGTCCAACTTCCTTTATTAATAAGTAAGTGGCAAAAATACCACAGAAACATATACAGTAAATCCACCCACATCCCTTGAGGTGGGTGGGCAACAAGATTCACAGAATGTGTAGTTTGAGTTCATGACATGTATCAACTTGTTTCTCTAGATTGACATAATAAAAATAAAGAAGACATACTGTTATTCCTTACATCCACCTTTTCCCACCAATAAAGTCAATTATACTGTATATTTGACATACACATATTTGTAGAATACCCTACAAAAGTGCTCTGTATTTTAAATATGCAAATGGAAGAGTTTAAATATCACCTCTTGTAATATTTTTACAATTTATGATATGTGGATATCTTAAATTCAAAAGTCACTATAATAGAACATAGAATAATAGGAGGAATCTCGGAAGTTTTCTAGTCCAACCCACTCAGTGGTGGAATTCAATTTTTTTTACTACCAGTTCTGTGGGCATAAGGGGAGTCATATGACTAGGTGGGCAGTTTCTGTAAGCAGGGCAATAAATATTAGGCTAGAAACAACACCAGAATGTTTATTTTCCTGCCTTCCTTGCAGGATTAATCCTGTAAAACGGGAAAAAAACAAAAGGAGATTTCTTCTAACAATCAGTTCTCCAAACTGCTTAAAAATTTACTACAGGTTCTAGCAAACCTGCTAGAACCTGCTGAATTTCACCTCTGAACCCACTGCTTGAGCAGGAGATCCTATACCATTTCAGACAAATGATTGTCTGAAGTTTTTGAAAACTTCCAATGATTGAAGCTTTATAATAATGATGAGAATAAAAATATCATAATGCTTAAAAAACCCAGGTCATAATTGTATGTAAAGGCAAATTTGAAAACTGAAATTTTAATATAGTGAGGAGAGCAAGGTTTGAGCTGGGCTATATGGGTGGGTTACAGGAAGCCACAAGTGGAGGGATATAGCTACCTTGCTATTATCACAGAACATTGATTAATATCAATGTGAGGAACTAACTGCTCTTTCTGGAGAACTGGGATCCTAGTGCCTTCTACTTGTTACATAAGATGCACATAGTCATTTTCCTGGAAGCAACTCCAGTGCAGTTTTAATGAAGTAATCTTAAGGTAGGAAATGATCATTCATGTGAGCTGTTTTAACAGAACACAAATTTTAAGGATTTTCATCTGCTATAAGAAATAATTGAGTACGTGCTCTCTTTATGCTATGAACATACAAAGCCACATTCAGCTTGAGAAAATGTACATGACAGCATAATCCCCATTTTCTTACCTGAGGAAGAGTTTGAGAATAGGCACTAATTCTCCTATATATCATTATTAATTTATTCACTTTAAAATATTTGAAATGAAGGCATCTGTTCTATTGTCATATTATGACACACGGTTCAAAACAATGGAACTAAAAATCAAAGCAACCAAATTTGAAATGTAAAGTTGGGGAAGTTTTGAGGGCATAAGTAAGACAACCTACATTTCAACTATTTAAATCTTTTATACCTGCTAATTCATTCCCTTTATACCCTTGACACTTAATACAGAATACTCATTGAACTGCATAAATCAATGCTATTTCAGTAGGAAAAAGAGGGACTGACCTGATACATAATTGGCCTTTAGAATGAAAGAGTAAACAAGTATTATTTCAATTATTAAAGGCACAAATCCAAAGTATCTAATGACTTCAATTTTAAAAAACCATCATGTTTATATACATGACATTGAATAGATGGGCTAACAGGGACATTGATATTATCCTGGCTGCAGGATAACTCCAGTTTGAAAATTGCAAGTAATTTATTTTTTCATACATAGGGATAAAACTGCAGAAAGACAATATATGCAATTAAAACATTTTTATCTCACAATTTGCTTAACCACATTAGCAGCATCTAATATTCTAAATTACTAATAGCACTAAAACATGTTTTGCGGGTTTTCTATTCTGCAGTGTTTTTTAATAATCAGTTAAAGAATATTGTTACATTGAACTTTAGTTGTTTGCAAGAACATTAGAATAGGAAGGTGGTATACCTATACTAACTCTAATTCTAATTAATCAATAGTTGAAGGTTTTAAAGCATATTAAATAAGATTTTAAGGTAGAGTCCTTGATGGTCTTTGACCTTGGTTGCTTGCTTGCAGTTGTTTCATTACCCAAGTAAGTAACATCATCTGGTAAGAAAACTCTGTAAAGCTAACAACTAAGCTCAGAAAAAAACAAGGATTCCATAGTTCATCTCTGAACTCTTATCTACAAATATTCTCTTCTATTGATTTTTTAGGTGTTAATGTGAGTTGAACTCAACAAAAATATTTTTCTAATTATAGATTACCTCAGAGAGTTGAGGTGTCAACTTTATAATGCTGAAAATGTAAATTGATTAAGAGGACACTTAATCCTATAATATGTTTGCAGAACGTAGAACGTTTTTGTTTTAATCACCCTTTGAAGCTCAATTGATTTCATTTTGGAATCCCAGGTGGGAATTTATAACTGGGAAGCTATAAAAATGTTTTAAATAAAATATATAAGTAAGTAAGTAAGACTAAGTAAGTAAGTAAGTAAGCAAACAAACAAACAAACAAACAAACAAAGTAAGCCCTGAGATCACCAATTTGTGCCCCGGAAAGAAGACCCTACATTTGTGGAAGGAAGAGAAAAGAGTTCTTAAAAATCATCAGTGACCTAGTTCTGGTCAAAAATGCATTTGTCCAAAGGGTTCTTAGAAGTTTGCAAGCATTCAGCTGGAAGGATTCTTTCTCTGAGCACATCTGCCCAATACTTTGCAATGTCTTCACAAGGTTTGTTACTTAGCCATCGTTGCATCCTTTCACAAAAGTATCAAATGCTAAGGCCACCCACCTCCAATTGTCGCTAAGGAAATCTTTTGGAATGGGATAGAAGTCCACAAAAGTTAAGGTTGATTTAAGAAGTTTTGTTTTATATGAAATCATGTTTGCATTTATAACAGGGGTGATGGGGAGGTAGATCGATTACATGGCTGCAAGATTCCAATTTCAAATTAAAGGATATGTCTATGATACACAGAAGTGGACTACTGCAATTTTAAAATAGTATCTTTTTGAAAAAGTTTCCTAGCTCTGAAATTTTCAGTCCTTGCTCCAATTCTGTCATAAGCTGACATAAGAACATTTAGCATTAGCATATAATTAGAAGTATAAGATTAATTGAATGATATTTTTAAAATGATTAATACCACAATCTGTACAGTCGATGTCCCAGATGGTGCTTCTGGTACCTAATGATAGAAGTTTTTAGGTCTTCATTCACCTGTACTGTTGATGTATTGGTACACGTGTGGAAGATAAATGCAAGATTACCAGCTAAAGTATTGAAAACTGAATATACACGCAGTTACAGGAACTACTGCAAATTAACTATGCAAATTATCTATGCCATTTCAAGTATAAAAACTAATATCACAACAGTTAAACATTGATCTAACATCCAATACAGACATATTCAACTATTTTTATGTAGAGTTTGCAACTCCTTTGCAGAGGGTTCTTAGAGGGGTTAAGACAAATGCTCCACAATTACTTTTTCATGTTTTCCCTGTTTTATGCATTTGCCATACACTGTGGCCATCATTAAATAAACATTGGGATAAATATCAACATTTAGAATGGTGGAGAGAAGCCCATATTCCCAACATTGTTCAGCTGTGAAACTTAGAGTAGAGAGCCAACAGTTTATTCTTGCTTTCTGTTCTGCATGGTAACAATCCTGTCTGAATTTGCCTATTTCCTCTTTTAATCACTTTTGCAAATGACATATAAGTTGCTTTTAGGATACAAACAACCTTCAGAAGGACAAGTTTCATTATGCTGAGTAGGTCACCTTCAATACTCAGTGAAAGAAGTTTTGTATAAGAACTTAAATAAAAAGCTTTTCATTCGTAAATAAGCAACAAAAGGATGATTAAAACATTGATTTTGAACAGTTAATCAATGGATGAAGGGGCCAGACTGAATGGAAATAAGATTCTGGAACTAATTATAAGACTCTTTCCTTTTGTTTGTCTAAAATCCTATTAAAACACATGAAGATTATATTTAAAGGAGAAGACCCACTAATATAGAATATATGTGTTTTAATTCAAGAATATACTCTCATTTCACAGATGTCATGAAATACTTCTCATCATTCTTAAATTATCTTTTAATGTAACAATTTTTGACCAAAGAAAATGGGTGATGAGTAAGACACAGCCATGTACTTCTGCTGAAGATGGAGCATAAGAGATCCAGGCCTAAAAAGAAAACAGGAGAGTTTCTCACTCAGATTATTGGTACTTCTCTCTTAAAGGAATACAAAAGGGTTCTTCTAATGCAAAAAAGAGCAGCATCTCTTTAAATTTAATGTTAAAAAAATGCAAGCTATATGAATAACGAGAGCTATATGTGCTGCTAACACGTTCACACCATACAATGGCATTTTAACAGTGTGAAGATGAGATCTCTCAGTTCTGTGCCCTAAAAAAGCAGCAAGCTGTGAGGTACTATCACCCCTGACATTAAAAGCACCCTCGCTGCTCAACTGCTAGGTATTTCTGCAAAGGATTTGAAAACATGTATCTCCATAGCCAAAGGAAGCAGCAGAACTGATAGTGTCAGACACTGTGTGGAATTCACACCAATATCTACAGCCACATCTATATCTACATCTACATTTATATCCTGTGTGGGTATGTGAGCGAGGGAAAGAGAGGCAGAGAAAAAGAGAGTATGTTTTTACAAAGGAATTTGCAATCTTTCTCTCAATAGCCAGAGCAAATTTTACAGAGGCCAAAAAGTTCTCTGTATTGAGAGGGCTTAAATCTAGTACTCTAACCTCAAAAACAGCAAAACAGTATTCTATTTATCTATATATCTATTTATCTATTTATCTATTTATTTAATACATTTTTATACCGCCCCCCTCCCAAGGGACTCGGGGCGGTGCACAGCCATTTAAAAAGATACATAAAAAAGTTATGACCCCGTTAAGTATTAGGCTAGACCAGCTTGCTGAAATAAGTGGGTTTTTAATGCGCGCCGGAAGGTCTGCAGATCTGCAATGGTCCGAATATCTGGAGGCAACTCGTTCCATAGGGAGGGTGCAGCCACAGAGAAGGCTCATACCCTTGGGGCTGTCAGATGACATCATCCCGACAATGGAACCCTGAGGAGGCCTGCCCTGTGGGAACGCACCGGTCGGCTGGAGGCTGACGGTGGCAACAAGCGGTCCCGTAAGTACCCAGGTCCTAAGCCATGGAGCGCTTTAAAGGTAATCACTAGCACCTTGAATCACAAGTATTCAAGTATTGACCCTGTATCCATGAGAGAGCTGGAATTACAGAAATATTACCATGCTAAATGCCTGAAAGAGTAATACCGCTTAATATTATGGCACAACTTGGATTCAAAGTCCTCTATATTCAAAAATGCTGCAGAGAGAGAGAGAGAGAGAGAACAAATTAGATATCATTTGTCCAGAAGGTATAGCCTCCTGTCTGAGTAGGGAGTTGGACTAGAAGATTTCCAATGTCGCTTCCAACCCTATTATTCAATGTTCTACATTCTATGTTCTACCACAACATGCTGTCAGGTTGATGGTGCAGTTTAAATTCAGCTCTGTTTTCTTGCCTTTCTCAGTCTTTTTCCTCCCTTCTCTCTGTACACTGCATAGTTTCCAAACTCAGATATATTAGAGGGGAAATAGATCCCTGAGAGCAACATTAAACTGAAGAATGACAACACATGTACATTCTTGAAAATCCCAATAGAACAACATTTTTTATCACTTGCTTAAAACAGTGTAAGTCAATCTCACCTCCTCTGCAACAATCAGGGTGCCGCTATCAAAGATGCTCCATTTTTAATTCCCAACAATCTAGTCTAATTATAGATTTTCCAGTGAGGGTTGTAAACTATGGAGCATTCATGAAGATAATCCTGTGCATTCTACACACAATCTAGGAATATGTGGATCAAAACCAATCCTTTGAGTTGTGCCAGAAATGAACCACGAGCCTGAAATGGTGGTTGCAGAAGTTTAGTTATTGCATGTATAGTTTCAGAATGTTTTCAAGGGCAATCCCATGTCCTACATTACTCTAAATAAGAAGTGATTAAGGTATGAGTCATTGTAGTCAGATCCTTTTTCCCCAAATAATGTGCAGCTGGCAAATAAAGCTATGCATTTCAACCATTCTTGCTATCTAAGTCCCTGCAGACCGATAGAATCCAAAGTCATGTGCAAATTGGAAAGCTGACCTTTCAAAGATGCTGCTGCCCTAACTTGAATGGGTTGGATTCCTCACTACCCTGTTAGATTGTCTACTGATCAAGAGATTTTCCTCCATGCCAAGGTAAACTTCACTTTCTTTCCTATGTATAATCCCTCACTGCATTGAAGGGTACAGTTCAAAGACTCCACCTTAGGCTCCTTAGCATCATTTTCAAACGATACAAAATTTGCTGTTATTCAGTGCATTGTTATGATTTAATCCCTGATCTATGGATAACTTTCCTCAGAATCTTCATGTACACATTAAAAAAAGAGTATAATGTACACTGTATATCTAAAAAAACCTACAGTATAAAAGCAAGAATTTTTACTGCATATCTTCTCAAAAAACTGAAAAACAGTGTCCACATCTAGTATCAATAAAAATTCTCAAAAAGTTTCTAATCAATGATTATGTAAAATATCTATGGTTCTTTTTACTCCAACCGAGAGCTAGAATTCAAATTGAAGAGTTCTGTAATCACTTTCTCTTATCCTATCTCACTTCCCAGGATTGTGGTTGTGGGGAAAATAGGAGAAGGAAGAAATATTAAGTATGTCCTGATAAAACTAATAATGGCATGATATAAATAAATAAGAAGATTAAGATCCAGAATGATTCAATATAAGACAATTTAGTAAGAGAAATTGGAATGGAAATAAGGAATGGCAAAAAGAAGATATAAACAATATTTTTATCTTTTTGCTAATGATCTCTAGGAATGGACTCTGGAAAATGGATAGAGGCATATTTAAAATAATGCTTATAATTTTGTAGTTTGCTTTTAATTTATAGCCTGTTGTATATATAATAGAATTTTCTTTTCTAAAATGTCTGTTTATTTTTTCCATTAACAGAAATCTTTGATTGGATTGGAAACTCTTTGGATCTCAATTTTATCTTTAAGGGACTTTTTTCCCAAACATACAAGAGTTTTTAGATTTTGCAACATTATCACATTTTACAAGTTAGCTACAGTGTTGCTATTTTTTTATATTGAATATTTCTTTTGTCCCTGTTTTAATCAAGATATCATAAAAATACCAAAGTACTTTGAATGGTTAATATAATATGCATTCAGTGGCTATATATCTAAGCCAGCCTCACTAGGTGATGGATGGGATGGGACGGGATGGGATAGAATGGGAAGGGAAGATTCACTAGTAGGAAAAATGTTTCAGTTCCTTCTGCTATCAACCTGAATTGACAGTGGGACAGAGCTGCAGAAAACTATTAAGAGAAAAGATTCTATATTTTGATCTTTTCATCAACTTTTTCCTTTGGTATGGAATGTCATATAAAAGAGAGGACTAATTTAATAGACAAAATTCATGAATGGGGAGAATTTTTAAAGCCACAAGCTTTCATTATGAGCAAGTTCTAATGGACCACATTTTGGGAACTAGAAGATCTGAAGGTAAAAAATGGTATGCTTCTTAATCTGGAATCAACCCAAAATCCAGAATCCTCAAACTTTCTGAAACAATATTCCATGCCATGACTAAACATTCATAAAGAACAAATTTAAAAGGTTTGCAGGGACAAAGTGGAAGGTGGAATAAACATGATGCATTTACCTGGATCTTCTATCGACATATTCTTTGTTAACCACTGAACAATGTCTGAACCTAGGAAGGAAATTAAAGTACAATTAAAATGCACTTGCTATAAACTAGCCACATTTTACTGTCATTTTAAAAGCAAAGCAAAAGTTGGCTTTCCCAATAGATTTATACAGTATATAATATAAAGATGCAACAAGTATATTCTGATATCTGCTTAATAAATATGAGTATTAGTATTTTTTAAACTAATAATCCTTTATTGAATTTGCTAGCTGCTGCCCTGAAAAACATAGTCTCCTGTAAATTGAATAGTTTATCACTATGATATAGGGAAAGGCCCAGCCAGTCTTCTGAACTTCTCCAGACAGCTGAGGACACATCAGTGTTGATTTTGGAGGTGCGGGCTGCATTAGAGAGCAGAAGGGAAGGTCCCTTTAACAATGGAAGCACAGTTAAAAACTGAAGAATAAACTACACATATTATTGAACTCCCTTAGAGATTGAACAGTTCAAACAAATAAATAAGAGAAGCAAACCTCACTTTGCTGAGAAAGGATCAATAATTACAAAACTCCATCTGAAAAAAACACCTGTTATCCAATAATCTAACATTTCTAGTGAATCACATAACTATCATGATATCAGAACGATCATGATGATTAATTATCGGCAGCAATCTGTGGAAAAGGACAGTCTTTAATTTATCCAATTCCTAAACTGTTTCAGGGTATTTAATCCAGATCACGTTTTACCTTGTTTTATTGGAGTGCAATTCTTATCTCCTGCAATGTAGGCCATATTGTACAAATGCGAAAAAGATTTAATTCACTATAATAAATAAAGACATCTTTGAGTTGTGCTCAGCTCCTAATGCTAAAGAGGTTGTAACATTAACAGAAGGTTATATTAAATTACATTAAGAGAATTGTGCTAGTCTGAGAGTACCCCCTCTTCCCCCTCACATTTATGGGCCAAGAAATTAGAAATGGTCCCTTCTGAGACATTTGCCATGCAACTTTGCAACTTTTACACAGGAAAACTCTCATTTCACAGATGTCATGAAATAGTCTAGTCTGTTTTTCTCATATATATGAGATTTTTATCTATGTATTAGCAAACCATTTAGCTTTTTTTTTTTTAAAAAAAGCTCATTATTAAAAAATATGTAACAAATTTGGTTAAAAAATTTCCCCCAAATTTTCAAGCCTTCTTTCAGTTATACTCTAATTCAAACCTTGATTATGTAATAATGAATATAAAACAAGAATATGAAGTATTATTACTAATTTGTTGCAAAAGTGGTGAAATGCAGCCTGGTCACACTGGATCTCCCGAACTAGTAGCAGTGAATTGAATTTGGCCCCGCCTACCTGCCCCTGCCCTTTCCTGTCCTATAGCAGCTTGGTTTTTTTTTTTCCCTAATCTTAATCAGCGCAGATCAGCTGTTTGGCACACCTCTGCAGCCTTCCTAGTCATCCCAGCTGCTTCTGGTGAGTGTAAATTAATTTTATACTCACCAGAGGCAGCTGGGATGACTAGGAAGGCTGCAGAGGTGCACAGCAGCTTGGTTGGTGCACATGCATGTGCACTGAACCAGTAGTAAAACCGGTTGGATTCCACCACTGCATTTCACTGAAGAAAAGATAATCTTTCTTTCAAGGCACATATTTCAAAGTTATGATTTATTTTTATAAATATAATTTCTGTGATAGCCCAGGAATCAACTTAGTGTATCTTTTTTCACAACAACAAGGAAGCAGAAAACTAAATGTGTTTCCTACCTCCATTCATTTGAAATAGTGTGTCAGCACACCCTAACATTTGTCCCTACATACTTGAGGATGTAACACAAACTGAGTGATAGGTTGCTTTCCATCTTCCCACTAGTATCTGATTAGAAAGGATACTTGAACTAAACTTATCTTGCTATTGTCTAATACTCTCCTTCAATACTTATTGCATCAACTTGATTACTGGAGATGCTGAGAACATGGAAGGAGAAAAACCATTTTTATGAACAGGTACAATGTTTCTGCAGCCTTAAAGAAAGAATTTTTTTAATTCAGTATTTTTAAAATAACTCTTTTTTTGGCTAGATTTGAAGTGTTAAGACACTTCAATTAGTTCAGAGTTTGAATGTTTATTTTTAGCATATGTGCTATAATTTCTTCCCCCCCCCCCCCAGAGGCAGTCCAACTCTTGTGTGCTAACTGAGTGCAAATTTTCACAGCTAAGTTGCAAAGAACTCAACAAATGAGAGGTGCGGGGGGGGGTTGTGTGTGGTAAGCCTGGAACTACAATAAGTAAGTTGCAGGGGCTATTCTATTAGCCTTCATTAACGGTGTCAAAACAGTGCCATGTTTTCACATTTTCTTCTGTCTTCTCAAGTTGTATCCCACACATAAACTAAACTAATCTCTTTCTCTAAAAAGCATCAGTAACACTCTATAATTTGCACAACAGTAACCTCTTCCATAACGCACTAACAGCTGCTTGTGACTGTTAATGTTCCCAAAACAGGGAGTTTTAACCATTCAAGGCTAACTTAACAAGTGGCATTTGCACTGATAGCTCATCTTATGCCAGAGCAATTTCCAAATGACACGATGTGAAAGCCAACCATCACTGAAGAAAAACTTGGTTAATAATCAAATATTCAAACATATCACAGAGTAATCTGGGATAATTTCAGCATGATTCTTTGACTCTCTAAGTCACTAAAGGCTGAATCTGTCAGGCCAAAAATCTATTCATCTACCCTGCTCTGATGACCAATAGTTCTGAGAAGGTCCCAGAAATTTACATATTAAAAGGCTATCTTCTGTTACTGAGTTATAGTTTACATATTACTAAATATCTTTTAATTATCTCTTACTGTTATGTTTTTATGTTTAAGATTTACCGATATCTTCATTTATATTTCTCTTTTGGCACTTGCATTGTATCCCAGATAAATTCCAGAGCATCCAAAGAGCCATTTGGTCTCACTACAGAGTCACAAATCTCAATAGTACAGGTTCTGGATGCTTTATAGCTGTGACAGAACCATCAATCATTACAGTCCTGTAGATAATTCATGTTTTTTCTTCTTGGGCTGCTGGGTCTCTTGGTTTACTTAAAATGTTTTGGAGGGCTACAGTTAGTTTGTGTGCTACGGTGATGCCATCTGGTTGTAACAATCTGTTGTTTCTGAGAGGTAACTGATGTACAACTGTTAACTTTTTCACAGCTTGGATTGGTTTTGCTGTAGTGCATTGACTGGTGAGGCACTTTTTTATGAAGAAATGTGAAATATAAAGGAATATTTACATAAATCTTTGGATCAGTTGGTTTTGTTTTCTGTAATCAATGATATAATTGTTCTTTCCCCACTGCAAGCTCCACTGCACCCCCTCCCAATGAAACAAGACTGACAAGGTTTCCAACACTATATGCCATTGAGTTCAGTGGATCTTAACTGCATTGAAAATATGATGAGTATAGAGCAGGGCTGTCAAACTTGCTGCCTGCAGGCCAAATGCATCACGTGCTGTCCCTGGCCCAGCCCAGTTTAGCAAAGGGGAAAAAATCCTGATACGTCATGGGACACTGCCATGATGATGAAAGTTTGACACCCCTGGTATAGAGCAACATATACGTGGATGTTAAGGAGTACAACTTTACAGAATGTCTGTGTTAACTGTTGCTTTAACTATTCAGTTGTGTCTGACTCTTGTCAACTTTATAGGCAAGGGTTCTCCATGCTACCCTGTCAGGCATCTTTAGTCAGTTTTGATGATTATGAAGCCAGCATGCTCTTTGCTTCTTGTTCCACTAACCATTCCTAGCATCATGGACTTGTCCAATGAATTTGTACACATGACATGGCTAAAGTAGTCTTGTGATTTTGGTTTCTAGTGATGTGTCTGGTTGATATGATTCAGCATCTCTTTGTTGGTTGTTCTGGCTGTCCATGCTATACACAAAAGTTCACATAAGCACCACAGTTCAAAGGCTTCAATTTGTCTTCAATCAGCCATTCTTAGTGTCCAACTCTCACATCCATACATCATTATAGGAAGACTATTGTTCTAACTTGTCTGTATTTTGTATTAATATAAATAAATAAAAATATCTGCTTTTCCAGATCATATTCTTTTAACCATTGCAGTGCAACCTAAGGTTATCTCACATTTGATTTCAGGGATAGAAGTGCCATCGTGAACAATTTTTGATTCAAGGAAGATAAATTCTTAAAGAATTCTATTTCCCCCTTAGGCTAGGTTAACATAGCATGATAAATTGTAGTTTGCTTATACATTTTCTACATCAGGTAAAACTGGTTAGATTCACAAATCAAGTTAAGCTCTAACAAGCCACATAGCTGGATTAACTCACTTATTTTATTTCCAGTATTTCTATTCTGCAACGTTGTGGTTTTTTAAAAAAGTAAAACAGTTTATATCAGATGAAATGGCAAGCTTAAGAAACATAAAAACAAGACAATTGTTGAAATAATAAACATTTCAACCAACAACTTCAGCAATTAGTAAAGAAAAATAATGAGCCTAGTTAGATGAATGGATGCATGGAGAAAGAAAAATTTCAAGGCCATATTTTGTTTCATGAACAACAGGTGAAGTCAATTCATATTCTGGCTCCTGATGTTAACTAGACTGAAAGAGAGCTACAATTTTGACTAATTCATTGACTAATTCAAGTTTTATTTCTAATTTTATAGTCCAGTGGTGATGAATTTATGGCACACATGCCAGAGATGGCACTCAGAGCCCTCTCTGTGGGCACATGTGCCATCGCCCCAGCTCAGCCCCACCGTGTTTCTCCACTGCATTTCTCACCACCGTTTGACGAAACAGAAGCTCACGAAAGAAAAAGATCTCATCTCTTACAGAGCTGCCAGTGTTGTGATGCCCTGCCTCCCACTGGCCAGCTGTTGTTCAGCTGTCTGCCATGTGCACATACGTGCATGCACACAACAGAGACAGAGACTTGTAGTTTGGGCACTCGGTCTCTAAAAGGTTCACCATCACTGTTTTAGTCCCTGATTAAGACTTACTTGACTCCTTAAAATAATGCCTACAAATCAATAAAACCCTCTGCACATTTTCTGTTTGTTGCTTTGGGAAATTGGTATCTCCCATCCACATTTTAAAATGTACTCACCTTCTTTTATTCAGAACCGGAGATTGCTTGGCTTGATATTTAACACTGCCAGACCATTTCAGCGCTAGCAATATATAATGTCACTCTGCCATCACTGGGGCAGCATATCAGGAATTAAGATTTATGTTGCTTTAATGATAGCTGAATGATGCCATAAATCCTTAGTGCAGAAATGCTACACCATGGCCATTTCCATAAAAGTAATTTATAGCATCTTATAGCATCACTGATAGGACTTAACAATTCTAAATTGCTGAAGTCCAGATTACAATCAGATAGCAGCAATTTGATATAGAAGGATTTTTGCTGCCATTTAACAGCCAATTGAGTGACTGCATTCAAGATTTGGTAACCCTAATGAACCAGCCATGTATCATTAATGTATCCTTAATATATAGCCACAATAATGATAGATTGACTTTCTAAGATGTTGTAACACATTAATGAACAAATAGCCTGAGTACAATACCATATCCAATCTGGAAATGGGTAAGGACAAAACCTACTGCAGTTGACTATATTACCAAGAGTCATTTATTTTCTCTTTAATTTAGCATTTACAAAAGCAGACTGCCATTTTTTAAAAATAAGGCTCCCCAAAGCTTCTGATATTTTCAGATAAATGCCTTTCAAGGGCAACTGTACCTTCAGTGTTAACATATGTTATCTCCGCTAACATTCATTTATTGTTGCTGCTATTGTTATTATTATTATTATAAACTTTTATTCATTAAACATGAAATGCAGACAACTGAACATTTAAAAATGTATCATAAATATCATTGACTGGCTCTGTTGGTTGATACGGGTTGCTACCAGCATCTTAGGTATCAACCAAGTATCTTCTTAAAATGCATGTTGTTCCAAGTAGTGCAGTTTTTTGCAGCTCTGCTGGTGCTACAGTAGGAAGCTGCAACTTCTTGATGTATTCTTCAAAATTCTTGGACATGGTGCCAAGTGCCCTGATGACAATGGGTATCGCTGTTACATGTTTCATCCATAATCACGTAGTTTCGATGACCAGGTCACAATATTTTGTGATTTTTTCCAGCTCTTTTTCTTCAACTCTGGCATCTCCTAGTACAGCGATATCAATAAATTGCACATTTCAGTTTTTGACAACTGTGATATCTGGTGTGGTGTGTTCCAAATGGTGATCCATCTATATTCGAAAGTCCCACAAGATCTTCTTATTTTTAACAATTTTTCTACTTTATGTTTCTATGACTTTTCAGATAAAGAAAAGTTATATTTTTTTATATAATGACCAGTGGATTAATTTAGCAACTCGGTTGTGTCTAGTGTTGTAATCAGTTTGTGTGGTTTTGCTGCACTCACATATTAAATGTGAAACAGTTTCAACTTTGTCATTGCAAAGTCGGCAGTTTGGATTGTCAGTGGATTTTTGTATCTTCACTTTCATGGTATTAGTTTGTAGTGCTTGTTCTTGAGCAGCAAGTATTAAACCTTCTGTTTCTTTCTTGATGGTTCTCATCTTAAGCCATGCCCATGACAGGTTGTTATCACATTTTCCTTCAATGTTTTTCAAGTGCTGTCCATGCAAAGCTTTGGTTCCATCCATTTAACCTGTCATCCAGCTATTTTTCCTTATATTTTGCCTTTGTTTCTGTTATTGTTATGATGTTCTCTGTTTTCACAGCCTGCAGAAATTTTTCTGTACTTTGGTTCACATAGTCATTCAAACTTTGTTTTTCTTCTACAGTTTGATGGATTTGCAATAGCACTCTGCCCCCTATTCTTCCTGGCAGGCACAACCTGTCAATGTCACTTTGTGGGTGTAAAGCATGGTACATATTCAATAGTTTACATGTTTTCTGTTTCAAGTTTTCCAGCTGGGTAGTGTATCACATGCCCATGTATTAATGGCTTTAATTATATTTTCAGAATTCAGTTTTGATTTTTTAATATTTTTCAGACTTTCCTGATGTATTCCTTTTGCATTGACTCTTTGAGTTTTCCATTCAAGATGTTATCTGCTTCCAATATGCCTAGGTATTTGTAACCTTCATCCTTTCACAATGCTTCCATTTCCCAGTTCTATTCCTTCTATTATTATTTTTTTCATTTTTCCTCACTGCATGGATAATATAGCACATTTGTCAAGTCCAACGTTCATTATGATGTCACTGCTCAACAACTGAACTCTGTTGAGTATTGATTCAAGTTTACTGGGGCTTTTTGCATACATTGTTAAATTGTCCATGTACAGTAGATGGTTTATCTGGTCATGCTGGCTTGAGATTTGGTATCCCAGTTTTGTATTTTGTAGGATGATTGTCAGTGGAATTAATGCAATGTTGAATAGTAATGGCGAAAGTGAGTCCCCTTGAAAGATTCCTCTTCTAATGTTGACTTCATCAATGTTCCCCCCATTTGCTGTTAGAACTGTTTTCCATTTTTGCCTGTTTGCTTTCAAAAATGTACAAATATTTTTGCTGATTCTAGACAGGCGTTAATCCAGTTGTGGGGTAGTGAGTCAAATGCTTTCTTGTAATTTATCCATGCCATATTAAAATTTGTTTTTCTTCATCTTGCATTTTTAGTACCATTTTGTCAATGAGCAGCTGATTTTTTTTCTTGATTTTTTATAATTTCCTTTTTGTTCTACCAGACACAAGCTGTTTTTCATCAAATGACTGAATACTGAATTTGCCAATATTCTTGTAAAAAAATTGAATATTGTTGGCAGACAAGTAATTGGGCGATATTTTCTTGATTCTGTGCCCTTTTATGAAATAATCTTTCATTATCAAGTATGTTTGGCCAGCTAGTAACCATTCTTCACTTGTTGTAGTTTAGAGCATTTCATCAAATTGAGTGGCTATGTGGTGATGGAGGCTGGTCAGGTGTTTTAGCCAGTATCCATGCAGTTCATCCAGGCCAGGTGCACTCCAGTTCTT
>JAEANM010004151.1:0-12331 GCA_017656035.1 Myanophis thanlyinensis
ATTCTGTGCTTGGTGATGTTTAATCCTGTGGCCATGCCCACAGAACCAGTAATAAAAAAAATTGAATTTCACCACTGGATTGATGATCTCCAAGGTCCCTTCCATCCTATGATTCTATGATTCCATTGTAGGTGCGTTTAAATGTTAAAAGTGTTTCCAAAACAATATATTTGGCCAATTTCCTGGTTGGCTATAAAAATCTTCATGGATTGCTGTCCTCTTTCATATCTGGCAATGGGATGAAAAATCAAAAGCTCATACTATGTTTCTGTTTCCTATGGCTGGAACTTTAACACATTTTCAGGTTTGTAAACAATGCAGTAAACATTCAAAAATCTGATGGAATGTTTCAAGTGGCATTGCTCTCAGCTCAAAACCTTTCAGTTATTTACATAGGAAAATACCAAACAATTCACAGAGGGAATTTTTTTGAGGGCCATAAAGTCCAATACTTTGCTGCAGGCAAATAAATTCAGTGTCAGAGGAACACTACAAAAGGCTGCTTACTCTTTGTTCCGTTGTAAGAGTGCCCTAATTCTTTCAGTATGAATATAACACTTCATTAGGGGTGTATGTGTGTGTATATATAGCCTAATGAAGTGTTATATTTTCTCAAGATATTTCACTGAAATTTACATTTGTATTAGTGAAGCCTATTAAACTGTATCCTGCACTCTGTAGAAGCAAACCTCAGGTGTTTTCTCTTTTATGGGACAGTCTTCCAGAGGGAATATTTCCCCAAGCTGAACATACCCAATTTTATTTCATATTTTTTCATATAATTTGTTTTCATACCATTGTTCAGATTTATTGCCTAATTCAAATTTGTTTAAAATTCATACCAGTATTGGAAAAGGTCAGACTAATTTTGAATGAAGTGACTAGCTGTAGTAATCTGAGAGCTGTTTCTAATAATTATGCCCCAAAAGCACAGCTTTTTTTCTTCTAAATGTATCACATTTTTGATTAATGTCCAGTTTGTGTCCAGTTACAGTCCTGAGATTCTTCCCACGTATTTGCCTCTGCACCTGTAGAATTTTATTTATTGCCTGATCCTATTTGATTTTATTAATTATGTCTATTCTAGAAAGGGCACCTGGAATTTTATTCTGCCTTGGAGTGTGTTCTCCAATATATCATTATACATTACTAACAATGCCTTCTACTTTATCTCCAAAAGGAACATTCTTGCAGTACCCTGCTTAAATTCCTTCTCCATTTAGGTTAATAAAGGCAGTTATATAAGAAGGTTTGGTGTGCAAATAAAGCTTTTATTAAGGCTTATTTGTTTCAATATAATACTGAACTTAAGAAAAAGTGGCAAGAGAAAACAAAATATTTGGATGAGATAGAAAGAATTACAGAAATTTCTAGGGAAGATAAGTAATCTTCCCTGGAAGATAATCCTGGGACATATATATTCACCTTCATTCAGAAGATAAATGCCTCAAGAAATGAAGATTTCACCAGCAATCACTATCTATACTGCAATAAGAGAAATAGAAATAAAAATGAACTATGTAAAGCACAAAAACTTTGTGAATAAACCAGGAAAATGGATTACATATGAATTGCAATTAAAGAAAAGAAATATTAAAACTTTAAGGGAAATATACTAAGGTTATGAAACAAGCATTTCATCAGTTATTATTCCAATTTGTATAAAGAACATGACATTCCATTGGAGAAAAGGGAATATTTTAGGAAAAAAATAACCCAGGATTACAGAGGCACAAATACAAATTATGAAGGCTCTATAAGGGAAGTTCCAGAAGCTATAAAAAAAGATTAAACCAGGAAAGATGCCTGGATCAGATGGTTTATCAGGTTTGTTCTATAAGTGCTTTCAGGATGAACTTTTAAAACCTTTACAAACTGTGATGAATCTGAATTCTTTCTGATCAAAGATCAGATAAATCTTATTTTTGCTGCAGGCAATACCTCTCTTGAAACCAAAGCACCATTGAAACAATGGTAAAAGGACCTATCTAAATTTGTCTGGCAAAGGAGAAAAAAGGGTAAATTAAATATAAGATATTCCAAGATGCTAAGAGATGAATAGAGTTTACTAGTCTTGAAGTTATACTTTTTTGCTTTGAAAGATGGATGTTGCTGAAAAATGAAGGTTATTGAAGTTAAATGGACAGTCTGATATTCTTGTTAGTTTTTATCTTTAAATTTAAAACGCCTAATATAAAATTATACAAAAACAGAAAGCTTATGCCTGTCTGTAATACCATATGTCCTTCAAGACAATCTAGAGAGTCTACAAGCACAAACTGGTAGAAATCCCACTAACCAAAACCAAGCTCTTTTGATACTATAGTAAAATTATTAATTGAGAATCTTTTAACTAGCCAGAAAAAGTAACAAGCAGAAACTAAATGCATAGTATGATTACCCTAGATTTCAGTGTTTATGTGTTGATTATTTTCACAGCTCAAAGCCAGAGGTATTCAGGATGCCTTTTTCCTTCTTCACCCCAAGACAATACAATGAAATCTGTTATGACAATTTATTAAATGGGTGCTGAGAATATACATATTTTGCAAACGTTTAGTGCCATGTCCAAATGATAAGCAAGGTTTCCAATATTTAATTAAGCACTATCCATTAGACCACAGATGGAAACTAGAGGCAGCTAACTAGAGGCCATAAGTTAATTCTTTCTTTTATGTTTGGACAGGGAAGAAAACCAAGTGAGCTGAGTCACATCCTTTTCATATGTTGGTCCAAGTTTTAGTCTTTTTACCCAACTTTTTTTTAATGTGAATTTATCCTATTATAGGTCTTACATCTCTGATTTTGTGTTTTTCAGCTCAAAACATAGGAAAATACATTACTAATTTTTGTTGGCTATCAATGTTACTGATTACTGTTACTCATAAGGAGCTATATGTGGCAAGAAAGCCTCTGGACTGTATAGAGATTTTCCTAGATTGTTTCTAAAGTAAATTTATGCACAAAAGATTAACCTATATTACCATTTCAAAGCAATTTACTATCTAGGAGATTAGAAGTATTGTGAGGTGTGAAAGATGAAAACTAGTGCAAATGAAGAGGAAACATGAACATCTGTACTATACCAATAATGGGCATCCAAAAGCCTTAACAGAGTTCAGATTAAACGTCTCTCATTAACATCAGATGTTTTGCCCTTTCTCTGCAAAATCTGGAACAAAAAGACTCTTAGTTCAACTTCAGCACCACCCTCCTACCATCACTAGCATTTTGATAAATAAGGGTTTTCCTATTTAGTCAGGAGACTAACATTTAATTTAAGAAGCACTGCTTATCCCTGCCCTGAATTTTGTCTTAGAGAAACACTCTGAAGTTGTGTTTGAAACAAATACATCTTTTGAAGGAGAAAAAAAAAATCCTCTTCCCATCAGCCCTATTGATCAGGGTAAATGAACTGCCCTAACTATGAAGCAAAAGGGATCATACACACACACACACACACACACAAGAAATAATGCAGACGGTCCAGGCTATGTCATGGATTACCTGAAGGGCTCTAAACTATTTGAAGTAACAGGCACATCAGGAGTAACACATAATAAATTCAAATATTATAGATCAGCAGCAAAAGGCAAAAAGAAGAGAAAGCCCCAAATATATTTACTTAGGGTTAGCTTTACTTACTTATTTAAAATGCATTTCTAGTGCTTCCTGTTAAAAGCATCTCAGTACAGTATTGTATAGGTTTCAGGTTTGAAGAAGAGGTGTAATTGTGCACTTCAACTGAGCACACAGAGATGGCTCTGCAATCCCAGTCTGGAAGCACAGAGTTTAGCACAATGGGATATTGGCATCCATTGTTGTAGTAACTCTGGGTATTATTCTGTGACACTGTTCACAGTTTTCTATCAGTGTCTGATTGGCAGTGCCTGTCTTCAAAGCCAATGGAGGCTTCATAGCATGACACTGTACTGTATCTTTAGGATAAGAACTGATATTTTGGGAAGAGAAAATAATATATTGTCAGAAGGTTCACTATACCTTGATTGAAGTTTGTAGGCATTTATTTATCACATTTATATAACCATCCATCTTACCAACAGTGACTTCTATTTTTTTTCATAATGTTGGATAAGCTTTATTATCTTGCCCATCCTGAACTAAGAAATCATAGCATTTTATTGACTTTAAACTAGAACAAATGATATATTCCTATCATATGACAACTTTTATAGCTGCTATGCCAAATGCCAGTTCACTTGTTTATAAGCTTTAAAAAAGTAAGTTAAAGCAAAGGTGTTTTATTTCTGATAACAGTGTCATCCAGCTAAAAAATAAGCCCTTTGGTTGAGAACTTAATATTTACCAAAGAACCTATTCAGCACTTCATTTCTGGGTGTAATTTTTTTTTTTAACAAAAGCAGTTCTGAAAAGTCACATAAATACTTAGGAAATGTGTTTTTGGGAGACAGAAAGCATTCAAAATTACAGAATAGTACTAATATCCAGTATTCTAATACGCTACTAAGCTTACAATCCTATTCACTTTTATCTGAAGATAGGTTCTATTAAAAGTAATAGACTTTAATTTTGGGTAAACTTACATAAAATTGTACTATAAAGCAGTATTTTTCTACTTACTTTCATCTCTCTTTCTAATTAGGTAGCCTAAAAATACAAGCAAGGTAGCAACAAAATGCAGTTTCTCTTTGGGTCTCTGAATTTTGCTGAAGAGCTAATAATTATGAAGGCTAATTTGAAACAGAATAGCTTTGATCCAACATTCCCTCCTATTGGCAGGGATACTCCTTGAAGTCCTAGATAATAAAGGTAATAGTCAAGAGTTTTCTGTTTATCCTTGCAGCCTCAAGCTCTTTATAGGTACATCTCTCCAATATTTTGAATTTCAGGAAAATAGGTGGAATCATAAATGAAACCTTCCCTCTTGTCTCCCAACATCTGTACATTAGCCAGTTGAAAAGGCATTTATTTATTTATTTATTTATTTATTTATAGAAACCCACTGGAAGAAACATAAGCAAACATAAAATCAGGGTAAACAATAGGCTTTGTTTGGAGCATTTCATATCAATTTACTTTGATTAGCCTGTAAAAGATTCCAATTAGAAGAACATTTGAGAATGTAGAGATGCTTAGATTCTGTTGACTATAAACAATCATGAATATGAACACCATGGACAAATCATTTTTGGAAATATTTATCACTCTTCTAATGGCAGAAAGGCTAGCTACTGACCATTAAATAATATAATTAGTAAGGGCATTTCTAATTAATATGTGCAGTTTTCTACATTCACCATGAAATAAAAGAAAACAAATGTACAAGCCACTGCAGCATCTCCATGGTCATTCACCTTTACAATCAACTAAGGGATGCTGCAGCATTCTCCCCCTACCTATTTCCCCCACCCACCCCACACCCTGATGGGTTCCCACAAGACATGAGGTTACTTCCCACCCAGAATGTAACCCAGGGGAGCCTCAGGACAGCTGCAATGCAATGAAGTGGCTGCAGTTTGCAGGCTTGGGCCTGCTTCCCACCAGCTACCCAGGTACCAGGGACTTGCAGGACATGGCCTACTCTTCAACCAGCTCCAGGGCCCTTTCTACCTTTCTATTTTTTGCAACTTCTGAGAGAACTGCCCAGCTGATAGAGGCTTAACTTTTCTACAAAGACAGTCTTATGGCAACCTTGTGCTATTCTGCAAGCAGGTGCTATTCTCGCAATCCTGTAGTGGGTTTGCCTTTTTAAGGAAGCTCTGTAAGGGATGGCTGAGTAGATGGCAGGGGAGAAAGACCAAAGCCTACAGAAACCCAGTGGAGGGGGAAAGCAGGCCCAAGGTCTCCATGGTTGTCGAGTGGCAGAAAATAGAGCATGGGGTGCCTTGGGAGGTGAAGGCTTCAGGAGTGCCAGGGCAGGTGTGCTTAGGCCTGTGATATCTGCTAATTTGAGAATATCATGTTCCACTTACTGACAGCATCGGGCATCATTAATCAAAGCAATTGTGTAAGTGCCTCACTTAATAACTATCACAACTTACAGCTATAATAGATAGGGTCCATTATGGTCCATATTCAAGGCCTATCTGTAATGCAGAAACTAAATACTGGCCAATAACGAATATGAAATGTGAATTTAAATTTTAAAAATATAGCTTTTGTTGTGAAAAACATGTAAAACGATGTGAGCTGTATCAGGGCTATAAGTAATTTGCTATTGGAAATCACACCTTTGATATTTATTTATTTATCGCCTTTATTATTTTTATAAATAACTCAAGGCAGCAAACATATCCAACACAATTTGATCCTACTACTTTCCCCAGAACAGCAACCCTGTGCAGTGGATTGGATTGAGAAAGAGTGAGTAGCCCATAGTTACCCAACTTTGGCTTTCATGACTAAAACAGGACTCAAACTCATAATCTTCCACTTTCTGGCATGGTCTTTTACTAGTAGACCAAACTGGCTACAGCAGGGGTGTTAAACTCGCTGCATCACTGCATTGTCACATGACATATCGAGCCTTTTTTCCCCTTTGCTAAACTGGGTGGGGGCAAGGCCAGCACATGACATATGCTACCCACGGGCCATGAGTTTAACAGCCCTGGACTAGAGGGAATACAAGTAGAAGGAAGGAAAGAGAATGTAATTTAGATCTGAAATGACTAACTTACTGAGCCTTAAATGTTTTTGAACCCTAAATAGCATGGCCAATGGAGGAAGATGTCGAGAGTTTTCATGAATCAATTTTATTCAGACAAATAAGAGAAGGAAAAAGACATTTGAGAACCATTGGTAATTCAAAGAATTGGTGAAGATAAACTGGGAGCTTCAAGTCTGGCCAGAAAGTAGTTGAACTAGTGCAGGGGTGGGCAATTATGGCTCCTTCATGACTCGTGGACTTCAACTCCCAGAATTCCTGAGCCAGTCTTGCTTTGCCCACCCCTGAACTAGTGGAATCTGAAAAAGCATTGCTATTTAATCCAAGAACAGCTGAGCAGAATGTCACCCAGCTGAGAAGAATGTCTACTCTGACCTAGGGCGATAGAATCTGAAACAACCTGACTCTGAAAATAAAAGTGCCTGTTCATTGACAGTCAACAACATACATTATAAGGCAACTCACAAGGGTAGGGGGAAAACTGTTAGACTTCCTGAAATTACTCAAATTAAAACAAGCTGGAACTGTGCCAGGGAAACAGAATTACTGGTTATAAATACATCTCAAACACACAGGTGCACTGCTAGAATTCTGTAGTCATAAATTCCTATTCCTGACCTATATTATCTCAGCATTGGGAAACTGAATGTCTATTCTGTTTATGATTCTGATTTACATCTTGGGTCCTATTTTCCCCTGTTTCCTGAATCTGATGTCCTGGTTTCTTATCCTTGCTTATTTGATAATTTTTCTGTATGCCCCTATTGCAGTGGTTGGTGGCAAACCTATGGCACATGTGCCACAGGTGGCACTCAGAGTCCTCTCTGTGGGCACACATGCCGTCCCCCCAGCCCCACTGCATCACATTTCTCGCTGTTGTATGCAGCGAAACAAAAGTTAGTGGGACTAAAAAAAAAAGTTCACTCAATTCCAATTTCTTGCAAAAGAAAAAGATCTTGCAAAGTTGGAATTGATTGAATGAACTTTTGTTTCCCTGCACACGATGGTGAGAAACGAGACAGAGAAACACGACGGAACTGGAAATCATGTAGGGAAACAAATGCTTGGAGAGGGTGTCAGGAGCTGCCAGTGTTGGGATGCCCTGCCTCCCCACCGGTGTTTGGAGTGTTGCTCTTGGGCTCCTTGGCCTCCAGACATCAGATTCCTAACACCAGTTCAGGGGTTCCTTCCCCCTTCCAGGGAGAGGGGGGGAGAAAGAGAGAGAAAGAGAAGGGGGAAGAGATAGGGAGGGAAAGAGACAGAGAGAAAGAGGTGGGAGGGAAAGAGAGAGAGAATATTCAGTCCTTTATTGTCAATGCACAACATGTGTGCAGCAAAATTGAATAAGCCACCATTGGTCCAATCACCCAAAGAACAGAAACACAGAATACATTCAAATACAGAATACATCTCCTGACTCCAGTCACCCCTGAAGATTTTCTCACTCTGTTGAGACAGCGGGATCTGGCTATTTCCTCCAGTGGGGTTATGGGACAGCCCATGATTTTTTGTGCTGTGCTCATTACCCTCTGTAGTGCCTTCTTGTCCACAGTTAAACCAGCATACCATACCATGACACAGTGAGGATGCTTTCTATTGTTGACCAGTAGAAGGAAGTCATCAGCTGCTGTGCCACCTGGTTTTTCCGTAAGACTCTCAGGAAATGGAGCCTTTGTTGGGCCTTCCTGATCACCTGGGATGTGTTACTTTTCCAGGTGAGGTCCTGTCTGAGGTGCACTCCCAGAAATTTGAAGGAGGAAACCCTCTCCATGCAGCCTCCCTTGATATAGAATGGGGCAGGTTCCTCTCTCTGTTTCGGGAAGTCTGGCATAATTTCCTTAGTTTTTCTGGTGTTTAGGTGCAGGTTGTTTTCTGAGCACCATGTAGTTAGCTTCTGGATTTCTTTCCTGTATGCTGTTTCATCCCCTCCTGTGATAAGGCCCAGCACAATGGTATCATCTGCAAACTTTATTATCATGTTAGATGGGTCTAAAGGTATGCAGTCATGTGTGTACAGCAAGTACAGATAGGGGCTAAGAACACAGCCCTGAGGGGAGCCTGAGCTGAGCTGTCAGGAAGTCTCTGATCCAGTCGCAGGTGAAGTGGGGGGGGGGGGAATTTAAGTCAGTCAGCTTTCCGATGAGGATGCCCGGCAGAATGGTATTGAAGGCTGAGCTATAGTCTATGGAAAGCATTCTGACATACTTCCCAAGTTTTTCCAGGTGTCTCAATGCCGTGTGTAGAGCTGTGGCTATGGCATCACCTGTCGACCTGTTTCCTCTGTAGGCAAATTGGACGGGAGAGAAAGGGAGGGAAAGAGTAATGATATTACAAAAGTTTTTATTTTTTATTGTTGCTAAACATAATATTTCAAAAACAGAAAAAATGAAGAGGCATAAAAGTGCATTTATCACATTTTTCTTAGAACAATTAGCTAAACTCTGCCTTGTTTATTTTAGGTAGTAAAACCTCAATATTCAGGTTAAATTGCCGTGTTGGCAGTTTGCAATAAATGAGTGGGTTTTGGATTGCAGTTTGGGCACTTGGTCTCTAAAAGGTTCACCATCACAAACATTCCTATTGTTTCTTTGAGGAAAACAATACAACACTAGAAAAAACACATTTTTTTCTTCCTTGATTTAGTCTAAGTTTTTGATCTGACAGATCACAATCCAGCTACAGATGAAAGCTTACCCATGATTGTCAATTCCTACCTTGTTTTTAAAGTTCAAAGTAGACTGTTAAGGCAGGAATATCAACAACATAGTCCAACAGTATATTTTTATAAGCATACATGGTTTCCATTAATTCAATGAAATAAGGTAGATTACTCCTATATTGGTATTACAAGCTCCAGGATAGATTTTGAGCTGCAGACAATGTAGGATGAATAAAAGAATAACACAGTTGGAAGGGACCTTGGAGGTCTTCCAGTCCAACCACCTGCTCAAGCAGAAAACCTATAACATTTCAGGCAAATGGTTGTCCAATCTCTTCTTTAAAATCTCCAGTGATGGAGCACTCACAACTTCTGGACGCAACTTGTTCCACTGGTTTATTGTTCTCATTGCCAGAAAAAAAAATCTTAATTCTAGATTACTTTCTGTTCTTGATTAGTTTCCATCCATTGCTTTTTGTTCTGTCTTCAGTACTTTGGAGAATAGATTGACTCCCACTTCCCTGTGGCAGCCCCTCAAATATTGGAATGCTGTTATCATGTCACACCTAGTCCTTTCTTTTATTAAACTAGACATACCTTATTCCTGCAACTGTTCTTCATATATTTCAGCCTTCAGTCTCCCAATCATCTTTGTTGCTCTTCTCTGCATTCTTTCTAGGGTTTCAAAATCTTTTTTATAATATTAAATAAAGCAAAAGAAAGCTTTGCTGTACAAGTAGACAATTATTCTTCACATTATATTGGATTTCATCCTAAGTGGCTTGTGAATCATGTTTGACTTGATGACTTCATATATTATGTATACTGTATACAACTGGACATATCACAAGCAAGACTGTTAACTGCTGCAAAATAGGGAGATTGATTGGGAGCATATGTAATTAAAAAAAAGTAGCAACATATTTGCAGTTAAGCAAAATTCTCAAGAAGGATTATTGGGAAGTCAAACCATAGTTGATGTCAAGCCATGGATGATTACCCTTTCTAATAAGGCAGAGGATATGAATTGATTTGTTTACAGTTAATTAGAGTTAATTAATGGTCAGGTGATGGCATTTTGGGACCTTGGCAACTGGCTCATTTTCATGGCAGTTTGCCATTTTCCTCAGTCATGTGACTGTGATTTTCTACATTTTTATCCCCGTTTCCCATTTGCTTCCAATTTCTATCAAAAAAACAACTCATTAAGTAAAATGAATTTACATAACAACCATGATGTTCGCTTAATAACTTCCTTACAAAAGAGCATTAAATTGGGCATTCACTTAATAACTTCCTCACAAAAGAGCATTAAATTGGGCAATGACACATTGTGATCTGAGTAATGGCCAAAATTCTGGGTTCAATTAGTCTTAAGGACTACCTGAAGTTCTGAAAGGCTTCATGAATATCTGCTATGTGTAAGTCTAGTATACTGAGTTGTTTATTGACAATAAGGTAGTCCAGGGGTGGGCAACTGTGGCTCTTTTATTACCTGTGGACTTCAAATCCCAGAATCCTTGGGCAAGGCAATCTAAATAAAATGGAGAAAACATTGTGAGGTGTAACTATAAGGAACCCTTACACTTCAAAATGTTTCCTCCATTTTATTTAGGTTGCCTTGCCCAAGGATTCTGGGATTTGAAGTCCACAAGTCATAAAAGAGCCACAATTGCCCATCCCTGAGGTAGTCGGATTTATTTATGCTAACACAGCTGTTCCTTTGCATGCTATAAGAAATAGCTCTGGACATTAGAAGGAGAATGTATTCCTACTTGAAGATGTTATGTCCTATTCATAGTACTTACAATCACTAATATGAATGATGCAATTTTAAAAAGTGACGTGTTGCCCACTTTCAAAATCTTTGTTATGTATTTGATAACAGATTGCTTATATTACATTCTGACATTGCTGTTGGTACAGAAGTCTATTTTAGAATTAAGAATGCCAAAATAAATGTCTGGATATTCTTTGCTAAGATGTGTTTTCCAACAATAATTAGTGATAGAAAAGGGGAACACTAATCTAAGTATTGCTGGCTACCCTGTAGAATATCCAATTAGTTTTCTTTACTTATTTGCTAAAAGACATCATTACAAAACGTCTTTGTGTTCATTTACTGTGTTTTTTCAATATTTAGAACTTAGCAGGGTAACTTCAGAGATGATGACCTACAAAAATAACTGACAATCGCTTTGTGTGGATATGATTTTCTAATAAAAAAGATAAATCTGACTTGATTTATAATAATAATAATTATATTTTACATATTAACAGCAGGAGCATTCTGTCCATTGTCATTCTTAAAATTGGGGGCTAGATGTTGGAAACATGCAGAAGGACGTATTGCTAATCAATGGGTAGAATATTAGTATAAATTATGAATTTCTTTTAAAATTCATAGCAAATTTTTTATGCATAAGAGGGTTTTTTTTATCCCCATGATAGAGGGGTTCCCCCCCACTCTTTTATTACACATAGGAACTGTGATAGTCCTATATTACGACTTACATTAGATTTTTTCAAGAGCTTCATACATGAAAACAGCAGGAAAACGTTGGTGCTCAATACCACCAACAGTACTGCTGATATTAGCTATACAATCAGGCTGTGGGTATCACAAAAAGAGGTTTAGGGACTACAACCAGTCCTTTGGCCACAAATGCCCATTGTTAATATGAGGCATGCCAAGTAATGAGATTTTAATTCACAAAGTAATATAAAGGACAAATACATCAATCACAATTCCTGAGCTAATCCTATTAGGAGACAGGTTATGAAATTCTTTGTTGGCATATGATACATTAATGAGCTCTCTTTGAAATAATCCCATCTCCAAAACAGAGTGAAAATTACATTTTGCAGCCTGATTATTATGTCACTCAAGCACCTCTACTTCAGTATTAATTGCTTTTTTAAAAAATGACAGTAATAGATTGTCAGATGGGGGAAGGAGAGATCCACAATGAGACCTTTCAAACAGAGTGAGGCCAATCACACACACACACACACACACAAACTAA
>JAEANM010004152.1:0-21219 GCA_017656035.1 Myanophis thanlyinensis
ATAATGATAATGTTAATTGGACAGCCTTTATTTAATTATTTTAATAGGTTTTAAATTGTCATTGTATCTATGTTTTTATTGGCTGTGCACCACCCCGAGTCCCTAGGGAGAGGGGGCGGTATATCAAATAAAACCTAAAACCTAAACCTAAACCTACTTGTAAACTACATGTCTAGTAGTGAACGATAGACCTATTTGTTTCTCTTCCCCATTGAGCTCATTTCATTCATTGCATTCCCCTTGCTAAAGAGTTTAGGGTAAGCTACTAAACCCCACTCCTTTTATTCTCCTATCTTCATAACAGGTTTCACACATCACAGTGAATCATATGATTTAACCTGCTAGCTCTTGCCTGGAAGTAGACAAATAGTAGTTCCAGATCTGCTGTTAGATCCCTGGGAATTTGAAGTATATTAGCAATATTTTGAGGCTTCATTTTTTGAAAGAAAAAGCAGAATCTATATTATTTCCCCCCCCCCCCTTCACCATTCATATATAAACTGTTCTATTGAAATGGAGAATTTTTTTTAAATTATATATCCTTTTCACTAGATTCAGTTTAATCCATCTTGAGACCAGTAAAAAATAAATAAAGCCTTTCCACCTCTGCATGGACCAGGCATACTGTAAATGGGAAAGAAAGTGAAAGCTCATTACTTGTCTCATTTTCATAAACTGTGTGGTTATTGTCATGTGTGTGCTTTGATGAAGGTGTTGACTGTATGCTTCCTCTGTTTCCAGGATCTGGCTGGATGAGTATAGCCCAAGGGGATTGGAGCTGCGACATGGTGCAGCCAAGTGGGTGCCCAGCTGGTGACTATGGCATGATGGGAGATGATTCCTCCCTGGACAAAGCTGGTACCCTTCAATTACCAGCTGAGCTAGCAGGACATGAAGCTGTACAATATTTCCTGGCTGAGAACAGAGACCTCAAAGGTGAGGACATGCTGGAGTGACCTTCATTATCACGTTTAAATGATATCAAGGCTGATAAATTCAGTATTCTCTTATTGAGTCCTGTCATTCAGTTGATATTCAGTCCCTGTCTCTTATAATAGATATTTCCATAAACAAATCAGGCAATAATTTAAGTATCAGAGAAGGTAGATAACTAGATTGGTTTAGAATCTCTGGCCTTCCTTTATGAATTATAATTCTCTGCAGCTCCAGCCATCATAAAATTAATCATGAGGAATCCTGTGGGGGTATAATTTAACTTCAGAAGTCTTGAGATATCCAACCACTGATTAGATTCTGATTTTTCTGTTTTTACTGTTGCCTATATTTAGTGAAAACTAATCAACTGGCTACTTAGTTAAGATTGGGTTTCAAGCATTCCAGCTTTTCTTGTTTTTTTCACATCAGAAACTCCAAAAGCTTTATTTGTCACCTCTCTGAGGTTATATTGGTCAGCTTTGTAAATTGTCTAGTTGCTTTCTGTTGATAGTTGGAAAGTTTCTTGCTCGTTTGCTTGTTTTCTTTCTAGACTCAGTATATAAGATTAGATTCCACTTGATTTTTTTTTTAATCAGGAACAGAATAAGTTCAGAACAGTAATCCCTTTCCTGTCAGCACTTTTAAGTTTTGCATAGTTTCTTTTGGTCTGAGCTATTGGCAAGAGCTAGTAACAAGGCCAGTTATTGTAAATAATCTCCTGCAAAAGAGAAATGCTACTTAATTACATAACTCCAGATGGAAATGAATGGCTGAATTACAGGCACAAATAAAAAAAGAATTATTCTCTTGCAACTAAACTTACTGATTGAAATTGTACAAATAAATAAATGCTGATGTTAATGGAGAGAGAGGTAACAGTCTAAAGCAATAGTTTGCAGATATAATAAAAATGGTCACTATAATAATACTTGAATATTTAGTAACATTAATCTGAAAGGAAAGAGAAATAGGACTGATAGAGAGTAGCATCCAGAATGGATGAGTTATATTTGATGAAATTCTAGTCTGTAAAACTTTCTAATTTTGATAGCCGTCTCCTAGACATAGTTATATAGGTGTCTTTTCCCTAGCTTTTTGGAATTTGGTCTCTGAGATGTGAGATCATGTGACTAAAACTGAGAATTTTATTTTCATTACAGAAGAATGCATTCATCCTGCATAGTAAAGAGGGATTTTATTGAGATGGGGATTTATTGTTCAGTCAATCATTGTGCTCTAATGTAATGTAATGCATAAAGAAGGTAAGACACTGATCCAGTAAACATCCTTTGTGTTCTGTGTATAGAAGCCATCCAACAGAGTAATCACATGCTACGAGAGCGGTACCAGGAATTTGTACAGTTCCATGCTTCCAAAAAGGAGGAGAAAGAATTCATTATGAACAAGTTCCAAGAGGCTCGGCTTGTGGTGGAAAAATTGCACATGGAACGCATGGAGTTGAAAAAACAATTGCAGCAGGCTTTTCATGATATGGAGCAACTGAAGGTGCAACTGGGTGCAGTTGGGAGCACAGAAGGGTTAAGAGTTTGGTGGGGTCTTCCTCTAGTTCCCCATTCCTTTGTTCCTTTGTTTAAGTATCTTGCTAAAGAATAAGGCATCCTTACAATGTTTGGTGTATGTTGGCATGCGAAAAAACATTGAAGCAATTTCAAAACAATCACATACATCAAGATTTTTGTGTTTCTCTTCACAGACATCTTCTCAACAATTTCTCTCAGAAAAAGGCCTCTCTAGCACACAAGAGGAGTTAGACACTGTGACACTTACTGAGGAAGATGTACTTACTGTGGTACGTATGCATTATCTATCTACCAGTTCTCTAATTCAGTGCCTTCCAGATATGTTGATGTATAAATTCCAACAGCTTTAACTAGGGTAGCAAATCTTGATGGAAGATGATTGGATTGGAAATGTAGTTTAGCACTTTAGGAAAAATTCACATAAGAGAACATTGACCTAGATGAGCAACTGGAATTTATAATTGATGCAAAGAAATAACATAGAAAACAGGGATTTTCAGTCTTTCTACATTTGTCTCATCCCGTGTAGATAAAGGCTGTATCATTTCACCTGCTTATATAATTTCTCATCACAAAGATGCTCTTTTTTCCCATTGTTGTTTTTATTTCAGACATCAGAGCTACTAAAACAGAAAAAGGAAAGGCTGGAAGAGGACTGGAAGGCCTTGCAAGATGCCAACCAGGCCTTACAGAAAGAAAAACTTGCCTTGGAAGCTAAGATTGCCATACTGCAACAAACAGGAAAGGTCACTGTGCCAGTAGAGGAGTTCAGAATAAAGATTAAAGTGAGATTTGGTGGTGCTAGCAGCAGCAGCAGCAGACGCTGAATGTATAATGGAACAAGGGAGGACATGGGGGTGATGGAATCACATGTTTGGGACATTGGCACAAAGAGATGAGGAAAGGCAACTGGAGCTGGTAATGCTGAACTCACAATGTACCCTTCTTTTACCTTCCTAGGAGAATGGTTGTTCATTGGAGCAGTCCCTGGAAGTAGAGTCCCTGCAGAGCTCGGGGGACAAGTAAGTATCCTGAGATCTTTGCAGACTAGTCTGGATACTCATCCTAAAATACTTACTTATTTGTTTTTACCAGTATTGTTGATTATGAAGATTTGCACCCTGTTATGGAGTACTTTACAATGAATTATTTTAAATCTACAATAAAATAATACAGATAAAATTGCCCCAAACAATAAAGTTATAACAACCAGTGTACAAATATATCTGCCCAAAAAAGACAGCTAAAGTTAAAAATGGTGGACAAAAATAGTGATGGTGAAATACATTATAGTAATAATTTCCTCTTGGAGATGTTCCAAAACAGATCTAGAAAAAATCTTTCCCTTAGTAATTCTCATATTTTATAAGAATGTGCAGAAACTTACCTGATGATAATCAGAAGTTCAGAATTTAGGTTGCTGTGCATCCTCCCTCCCTAGCATTGTAGTATTTAATGTACATAATACACTGCAATATCCACAGCATTTATTATGTAGAATGGTCAGTGGAAATGCAATCCTCCTTCTCTTCCTCCCTCCCTCCTCCACCTTCTCATTATTATTATCTTCCCTCCTCCTTCTTCTTCACAGTGCTGGTGGGAAACAAATTGAGCAGCTGCAAAAAATGCTAAAGGAGGCTGAAGATGAGTAAGTAGATAACATGCATTAGTATTTTATAAGAAACAGCCATTTAAGCATGCATGGTGTTAGGACAGATCAAGGACTAAAAATTTCAGATGTTTCAAATGGATGGTTGAGGAAAGAGCAAATAGAAGTAACGTTCTCCAGAATGGCTAACACAATTGAAGGAAATGCAGTGTTTTTATGAGAAAGGAAGGTGATACTCAGTTGAGAATCACAAACACCATTTAGAAGTGCTTTCAACCATTACTAGGACAAGGTAATTTCTCCAGTGATACCCTTTCATCGTAGGCAATTTCTAAACCAGTAGATTTTGGATATGTAAAATCATTTATTGGCAAACTGATATTCTTCCCTCAAAGTTTAGTCCCACTGGCTCTATTGATAGTGTTTACTCAATTTAGAAGAAGAGCTTAGAGGCAAAAATGACAAAATATTTGTCTGTCTGTGTTACAGCCCAGAGTGGGAGGGGGCAATTACTAAAGCAGTTATCAAACAGCAAATAATGGATATTAATGAGTGATGTTAGGAGCTTTTCTAGATTTGAGAAGTAAGTAAACCTTTTGTCCTATCTAAATATCTATCTACTCTTACTGCTACAAAATAGATGACCTTCAGCCTTACTGGAAGGAGGCTACAAACATGCCCCCATTAGAATGAGGCTTTGTTCCAGTCATTCAGGAACAGCTGAAACTATATGCCAATTTTATGATGAAATTTGTCACTTATATTTAATCCCACTTCTAAGCAATCTTCTGAGCATGCTAGAGACATTCTGAGTTTCATTTCTTCTTTCAGGCAGTGGCATCGTTTTTAAAGTTTCCAAATTGTGTTTCATAGTTCTTTTTATTAGGGAACGATAGGGGAAACAAGACCAATTTTCATTCAAGTAGAAAAAAAGCATGGAATTCGGCAGCTGTCTAAACTTTGTCATTTTGTACTATTTTATAACAAATAAGTTAATAGTTTAGCAAAGTAGCTTTATAATGAAGTATTAACATTTTTAAACTTTAATACAGTACTGTTTTTTTTCTGTTCCATTTTATTTTATTCCTAAATTTGGTATTTTTATGTATTTCTACTCAAACTTTGTAAAACCTATTATTCGGAAACTGGTGAAGTTCATAGGTTCAATCTGTGTCCCTCCTTGTTTTGTTCTACCCCCAGAAGCTCAGCCCTTCGCCAACAGCTGGCATCCAGTTTGGAGGAGCAGACCTGCCGGACTGCCCGGGAGCAGGAGATTCAGCAGCAGCTACAAACCTTGACCAAACAACTAGAGGTGAATGTGTTCCCATACACTCTTTTGTAAGCTGGGGAGGAGGAATAAAACAGGAGGCTCCTCTCTAGCCCTCTGTTGGTGTATTGACCCTGGGCCCTCTTCTCATTACAGCAAGTTGGGGAGGATAAGGCTTTAGCAAAGGCCCAGGTGACATCTCTGCTGGGGGAGCTTCTGGAGAGCCAAAGCCGCCTCGAAACTTGTACAGAGAAAAACAAAGAACTGGAGGAGAGGTGAGAGGCCTGCAGGAGGCTCGCATATGATGTTGTGGGCAGATAGCTGGGAGAGGCCCCTTTCTCTGCAGTGATGCAGACATTATGGAACAATGAGCTGAGGCTACTCTGTGGGACAGGGAGGTTGACTCCCCTGCTTTTCCTCTCTAAGTAGACCTGGCTTCAAACTAGCAGCGCTTATTGGATAGCCCTCCTGCCCTAAATCTGCTTAAGTATCTTTCTATACCAACTGTGAAAAAGATTAGCTGTTTGAAACCTCCCAGAGTCCTTTTGTTGATTTTGGAAGAACTGCCTCTCATTGTGAAAAGCAGAAGAGACCACCATATTTTCCTGGCCAGAAGGGCAAGGCACCTCTTTCTTTCCAGTTCTCCAGTCACTGAACAAGATTTTTTATTATTATTATTCAGCTGTGAACAGGGTATTGCTGCGAGTTTCTAGGTGATCTATCAGATCACAACGAAAATAATGACAAAAAGCAGTGAAGAGCTGGAGATGTTTCTTTGTTGTTTTCACTCTGTTCACTTGCACTGCTGAAGAGGTAGGCAGGTTGCTTCTTCAGGGATGCAAGCAGTTGGGATGGAAAGCTCAGAGGGAGCCCCAGTTGCATGCACATCCTCCAAAGTGACACACTTCCCATGTGAAGCCACAGAAGAGGATGATGGCCCTGAACATGATGGTGACGACTCAGGAAGCTGTGTAGAAAACTTACTGAATCAAACAATGCTGGATCTAGTGTTGTCATGGTGTGTACTGGTTGAGGTCGACGTCTGAAGGGAATTCTGCCTACATTGGAATTTTGGCAAGTTAGGCAGAGTTAGATGACCATGCGTGTGTGTGTGCCATTTCTACAGGGTTCGTGGGGCTGGTGAACGACTGCAGCAGCTAGAAAAAGAGGCTGAAATCCGCAACAAACAGCACGGTGTACAGGTGGATCAGTTGAGGTTGCAGGTGCAAAACCTCGAGAGTGCTCTGCGGGTGGAACGACAGAGCGCCACAGAGGAAAAGTAAGTGCAAAGGTGATCTGGTCAGAACCAAAAGAAGTGAGGGTATTTCTGATAGAAGTAGTCGATGGCAATGATTTGTATAATTTCCTTCCTTTTAGGAGAAAGCTAGCCCAAGTGCAGGTGGCCTATCACCAGCTCTTCCAGGAGTATGATGCCCACATCAAAACCAGCTTGGAAACTGAGAAGCGAAGCAAGGTAGGAGACATTTGATGAATTGTAATGGAAAATCTTGATGCTGGGTGTGAATGAGAGCCAGAATATAGGAGAGGGCAATCTTCTCTTGCCCCAGGAAAGATTTCTTTGCACATAAGCGTCAACATTGTAACTGTCCTTTCCTCAGGGCTTGGATCTGCAGCTTGCTGAACTCTCTCAGCAACTGCAGCAGGCTGAGGAAGCTCTGGTAGCCAAGCAAGAGCACATTGACAAGCTGAAGGAGGATGCTGAACAGCACAAAACTGTCATGGAGACTGTGCCTGTGCTCAAGGCCCAGGTGAGTATGATGTCACTGTTAGAAAAGAGACTGGGATTCCTATGTATTTGTGAGTGATGCAGCATGAGTAATGAGAGAGCCACTATGATCTAATAGTTAAGATGCTTGCCTAGAAACCAGGAAACTGCAAGTTCTAATTCTGTCAGCCATGAAAGCCAATTGGGTGACCTTGGACCAATTACTCACTCTCAGCACAACCCACCTCATGGTGGTTATTGTGGGAAAAATAGGAGGAAGGAGTATTAAGTATAGTATGTTTGCCATCTTGAGTTATTTATAAAGTAATAAAGGTGGGATAAAAACCAGATACATAACAATAGCAGTGGCATTTAGGTTTATGTACCACTCCATAGGGCTCTGCAGCATATTGCTCCCAATAATCTGGACCCTCATTTTACCAACCTCGGAAGGATGGAAGGCTGAGTCAACCTTAAGCCCATCAGAATTGAACTCCTGGCAAGTTGGAGTTCTAATCACTGTGCCACCTATTATCCTATCTTTTCCATTCAGGCTGATATCTACAAGACAGATTTCCTGGCAGAGCGCCAGGCACGTGAAAAGCTACACGAACAACGAGAGACCCTGCTGGAGCAGGTTGCCCAGTTGCAGAGGGAGAATGAGAAGCTGAAAGCCGACTCTGAAGGAGTCAGCCGGTGAGTAGGTTAGAGAATGGAAAGAAATAATTTTAAGTTAAATTTTAAATTTTATATTTAATCTGTTTTTAAATAGTGGGTTTTGTTTTAATTAACTTCTAAATCATATTTTAAAATGTTGTTTTAAATTGGCCTTCATTTAATTATTTTAATTGATTTTTAATTGTATTTTGTATTTTCTATTCTGTGTTTTTATTGGCTGTTAACTGCCCCGAGTCCTTAGGGAGAGGGGGTGGTATATAAATTTGATTAATAAATAATAAAGCATTACATATCTGGAGCCATTTTTCTACCCTACCTCATGTTTAACTTTTGTAATATTTTATTGAGTCTATGGTCAGAGGCAATACAGCTCACAATTCTTCCACCATTTCCTAGAGAAGGCCATTCAGGTGCTCTTTCTTGTATATCTAGGGCTCTGATGGAAGAGATGAGGAATCGCCATTCAGAAATGCGTCCACCTCCGCAGCCAAGTAAGTATTGGCACTTGATTATTTTGCAACAATCTCCACTGATTTCAGAGACTGGCATAATTATAAAACAGGACAAACAAAAAGCACTTGGCAGTGAAGATGCAGCATGTGGCCATAACTCTTTCAATCAAATGCAGGATCAGGTAGAGCTGCAACCATACAGCCCCAAACTACTGCTCCTGGGAGACATATGCAAGAAAGGATTTAAGGACCATTCCTGCAGAAAGATCAACCTGATAGGGCTGGAGGATTTAGATTGGTTTCTTTCAGGAAGGATGTATGTTTTGCACTTCGCAATGTAGGCAAAATGACATTTGAACATAGGAAATAGATGCTCTTAAGAATGAAGGAAAGCCGATCTTTGGGCAGTATATTTGAGCTGAGTATTTCATCTTTTTACTGTTATATGAAGTAATTAATCTGATCTGCGAGTTTGAATTTACCCCACTTTTTCTCTTCAGCTTAAAGGCACAAATCTGTCATACTTTGTAAGGAAATCAATTAAATTCCCTGAAAAATTGGGTGCTATTTCAGTAGTTTGAGGGCATATGGCAAATATAAAACTGAAGAGATTCAGACTGGGGCTTACTGCAGACAAATCTTTTGCTGCTGCTAGGTTTTCAAGAAGAGTTTTGCTTAAGGTAATTCAATTTTTTGCCACTTTTTTGCTTACTATTTCCATGTACATGAAAATAGTACCTACCTTGGAGAAACTCTCTTGCTTTCATTGGAAGTGAAATAATGGAAATAGAAGCTTCTTTAGCTAAATTGCAGCTATGTTTTCAACACTGAAATTTTTTGCTTTTTCCTTTCTTTGCAATTTGATTTCAAATCTTGCAATAGCACTGTTCACATGACCATGTCTGTACTTGAGACTCTGATGGCTTCATTTTTAATTCTTTTCTTCATTTATAGCATGTGATTTGCTTTCAATTTTTGCTATAGACAGTATTTTGAATATTGAAATGATATACACAGAGAGAGAGAGAGAGAGAATTTTACATCTTTGTTCCCCGGAGAACACTCTTTTCAACATTAAGTGAAGGATGTATATGTTCTAATAATTTGGTATCCCCATAGACCTTGTTATGTTACTGCTAAATTTTAATTTCTGAAAATTAGTCAAGCAGTGTGGTGCTCCTGTACACCCAGTAGGCTCCTGCCTCCTTTAGTATTTAAAGATTTTATCTTTTGAACAGAAGTACTTGCTTCCAAGTATCATCTTTATTTCAAATACCTTTCACCCTTACTGGCAATCTTGACAAAAAAAATGTTGCATGGCTGCTGCCCCAGTTCTTGTGGACAGCTTTGGAAGTGTGCAGTGCTATCCTGAAAGAAACAGAAAAGTAAACTGGATTGTAGAAAGTATTCTGGGGTGTTAAAGAGGATGGTAAAAATCTATCTTGGCCAGTTTGCTTTCGGGTGTTTTATGGCCAGCCATGCAGCAATATTATAGTTATATCTATTTTACAAGCTTAAAGGTCAACCCAAGAATAGTAACAAGGTAATATTTGTGCTCTGATTAGGTACTTAGGGAAATCGTTTGTTTTTCTTAACTAAATATTTAGGCCAGCTCTTGCTTGCTGTTAATTATTTACCTAAGATGGGCTATCTGCTTTTCTATATTTATACTAGCTGGGGCCTTTCATGGGATTTCCTCGAAGTCCTCTTATGCCAACTGCCGAATAAGCCTGGACAGGGAACAAGTTGTTCCCAATTATTACAATTTTATTCTACACAGATCATAAATATTTTTGCATCGAAAATTACATTAACATGTTGATTTCTGCAGAATCTGCTGGATTTTCTGTACAGTATAATGAGCAATCCATTTTTTTCTTCCTAGTGGAAAGTACAATGGCCTGTAATTTCCTGAACCTTTTAAAATTGTTTTCTTCTCTGAAAAGTAGTTTTCTTTATATTGCATGTTAACTCTTGCTAGCTGCTTAATATAGCCCAGTGGATTTTTTTTTGTCAGAAAACCTTTCCATAAAAAGGATAGATAAAAAATACACTTCTCTATCATTACAGCATGCTATATTGTAGCAATTTTATCTTTGGACTGTTTAATCACTGCCTCTATTAATTCAATGTAGAACTAATATCTATGTTTTTCTTGTATTTTTACCAGATAATGCTCCTTTTCATAATTCACTAAACACTGCCATCACTGTTAAAGAAGGAGCAATTTTACAGTATGCTCAATTTGCTAACTTACTCTTCCTTCCCTTTCCAGCTTTCTTGATGGGCACCACCCCATTCCATCCCCAGCTTGTAACAGGGAGAAGACAAAATGTTTTAGAAGAACAGCCTATCCACTATTGTCCCAAATGCCAGTATAAAGCTCCAGACATGGACACCCTACAGATCCATGTCATGGATTGTATCCAGTGACAGTGAAGAAGAAGGGGAAGCTCCAGGCTGATGTACATTCACATTGCTTTAAACAGAACCAGCAATTCAGCTGCCAATCTGGAGCAAAAAGTGTGGACTGTTTACTTTCTACTCCCCTGTATGATGTTACCTTTTTTCTCTTATAATGGCTGAGCCTACTATTGACCTTGTTCTGGGCCTGGCTATTATAGCCACGGAGAAAGGGTTGCACTATTCTAGGTTTGTGTAAAGCAATCTTTTCAAGTGCTTTTGAGTCAGTGTGTATCAGGGATAGCAGGGATTAGGTCATTCCCTCAGAATAAGAAGTCACACGCCTATTAATCTATCAGTAACTCATTTCATGGGTGATGAAAAAAAACCTTTTCCCTATAAGTACTGCACCTCTTTGCCCCACATTCCAGTAAAATTTAAATGCCTTAAACAGTTCCTCAATTAAACCATAATGAGGTAATTATTTTATTTATAAAATAAAAAGGATAGAGGGTTTTTTTTCTTCTGCTTTGTAAGAGGGCTTCCAAATGAAATTGCTTTCAACTAATTTTTAGGCTGAAAAGGCACTGTATGACACTTTTACCTTAAGACAATTAAAGCAACAATTAAGATAATCAGTGATTTTCCTATTTACATCAGGAACCTCTAGGTCAATAATGTGTTAGCACTCCATCTTTTAGAAATCAACTTTTTATTAACTCAATCACCCATAATTTACAATCGAAGTAACAATCCATGAAGCTGAGCTTGGCACTGCTCCTCTAGGATTCCTCCGCTCCTCCAAGACCTTGTAAGGTTTTCAGGGAGATGCTTCATGAAAGAAGAGACCTCTAAACTCAGCTAAATGGCTTTTAAAATCACCTACCCTCCTTTTGGACCAGCTGCTCAGTCTGATCAAAAGTTGGGAGAGCTCAACAGGCAGAATTATTCCAATAAATAATTTGAATTATTATATTCTCCATATCCACCATGCTAGCAATTTACCTGCTTGCAGATGACTTTAAAACTAATAATCTCAGATAGCAGGGAGGAATCAGCCATCAACCAATAAGGAGGTAAGTTCTGGGCAATTTGTGCTGTAGGAACTTAAGACTGTACACTGACCCAGGACTTCAGAGTGTTGCCCTTTTCAACTGCAGAGCTGAGAGTGGGGAGAAATCATTTTTCCTTCTCATGAGCCAACTTCAGGGCTAGCACTAGAATTGTTATCCTGAGGGGAAACACTGGCTCCCCGTGGGGTGACTTCAATAATACGAGGTTTATCAATGATGCGAGCTGTCTGGTTGCCCTTCTCCACAATGCCAATGATCCAGGCTTGGTGTCCTTCTCCATATTTAGGTGACTTTATTTCAGCACAGAAGCGGGCAGCTTGCTCCCGGGGTAGACAAATCAGCAACCCCCCTTGTAACAGAAAGACAGCAAATTATAATAATCAAAAAAATGATAGTTCCCCATCCCTCTGTAACCACAGTAGATTAAACTTTTACAATCCACTAAATTAATGGTACATAAGACAGGTAAGATTTCACAAAACTCAGTTTTTCTACACAAAATCCACACCTAATTACTCCAACACTGCTTTGTTTTGTTTTAATTTCAGCACTTGTGGGAGGATTAGGAAAGTAAAGTAATTTTGTTATATGTTTGGAAATCTGCAATTGTTAATGGATCAACTACAAGTCATTTAGCTGTGTTCCACAGAATCCAGGTCTACATTTTGCTTATTCCTTGCCTAGTTTATCCAACTTACCAGAAGTCTCTGGAGAAGTCCCTTGAAGGAGCCTGGACCGGTTGCCACATGCTTTGCTAATAGCAGCCATCTTGGCAATGATGGGTAGATTATGAATGACAAATGATACCTCGCTACGCTGCTGCTTAGCCAAGTTCTGTGCATGACCCAGAATCCCAAATCCTGTAATGTCTGTGGCAGCATGGGCATTGAAAGTATGCATCAAACTGGCAGCTGAAGAGAAAGAACAATGTGGCATAAGTGATAACCAAAATAGCAATCAAGCCTGTGTACAACAGCTCTTATCTAACTGCTATCTATCCTATAACTAAAACAGCAAGAATCAATCATTTATTATCTAGTGTTGATTTTTAATAGGAGGCAACTGAAGTTGGTGGTAGCAATATATGCCCAGAAGGATACAACAATGCATGATAGATGGATTTATAGCTGCCTGTTATATATTAGGAAGCTCCCAATAAAAACAATTTTGTCCGTCTAGCTATTCTACCTCTGATAGCATATTAATTTAATTGCTGCTCGATTATTTTAATTTATAGGCCAATGAACTAATTTTAAATCCCAGAAATGTTACCAATCATGTGGCAAAAGCCTTGCGATCATTTCATCTAGTTTGTTTAGTTTTTTTGCAAGTCAATACCAGTCATGCTCAAAATATCTTGCCGTAGTACATTAAGTACTTTAATGTCATGTTTTAACTGTTTCCTTAAATAGGTTTTTATAGAGAAGTACGGTTGAATGCTATTTGTGAAAATAAAACCGCTCTTGTACTAGAAGTTGTCTGACCATACTCTATGCACTCCTTTAAAGAACAGAGGTAAGATGTTTAAATATAAAGAGAGCCAAGGTAACCTTGTGCTGCAAACTGAGTAAAGATCCAAACCAATATTTAGGCCCCTACCTGTTCTGTTCAGCATGGCCATACTAAACATGGCTTCCTGGTAAGCCAATTCAACATCTTCTTTGGAGACCACCAGTTTAATCTTATTCCATCGCTCTGGCTGGAAGAATAATACAAGCATTTGAAATGGCTCTAAGGTTTCACAGAAGAAAGAATATGTGCCGTTCATCATGACATCAATCAAGACTCCTTTGCTCTTTGATACAATCAAACTTGGTTGGGAAAAAACAACAATTTTCCTGCTATTTACTACCTTCATGTCCAGTAAATGGTAGATTTTGGGTGGAAATACAGTATTCTAAAGTCACCTTGCAATTTGGAGCCTGTTCTCAGAAAGTTTTGCACTTTTCCATGTGTGTATGGGAGTGGGGTTTATTTCTTCTCCACTGGTATACATTTCCCCAAATACTTACATTATCTAACCACTGGTGAGCATTTACAGCCACTTGAGTCCCCAGAGGCTTGGTAAGCACAAGGACATCTCCTGGAACTGCATTGTCTGGCCTGGAATCAAAAGGAATAAGAGTTTTTCCTTATTATTTTCTGTCTTAATAGGAAAATCTATAACCTGCAAAGCTTATTTATTTTACACTGAATATCAAAAAATACAAATTCAAAAGAAAAAAAATACAGTAGTCCTCAGTGACAATAATTGGGATTGGGAACTTCACTAAGTACCATAGTTATAAGGCATGGTACCACGTCTCCTTGGACTTATGACAGCAGTTCTGGTTACTTGCATTTCTGTCCAGTGAGGACATACTAAAGATGATACATAGTTGCAGCATCCCATGGTCATGTGATCACCATTTGCAAAGTCCTGTTGGTTTCTTTGTTGACTGCTTGTCAGAAGTTAGCAGCGAAGGTGATCGTGGGATCCTGCAATGTCACAATTGTGAACTGAGCACCTGAATCACAATCGCACGACTACAGGGATGCTATGACAGCTGCAACTATGAGACATGTCATAAGTACCCCTTGTTTAGTGCAGTCATAATATGGTTCTTCTAATGGTTCCTGGGTGAATATTCAGGTAGTCCTCAACCTATAACTACATTTAAGCCCAAAATTTGTTACCAAGTGAGACATTTGTTAAGTGAATTTTGCCCTATTTAATTACCTTTCTTGCCACAGTCATTAAGTGAATCGCTGTACTTATTAAGTTAGTAACATGGTTATTAAGTGAATCTGGCTTCCCCACTGATTTTGCTTCTCAGGTGTCATGCCCCCATTGGAGCCTGAATCTGCAGGGGAGGATGAGCTGGAGCTTTGGCTGATGGAGACTGAGGCTTCACTGGCTTCGGAGGAACGGAGGGAGGAGCAGGATGGGACAATCCCAGGCCCCTCAGGCTTGGGATGGGTTGCCAGCAGGGAGAAACAGGGGCAGGATGACTGAGAGAGGTCAGACAGAGATGAAGTGTGATGGAGCTCTGGTGATAAGCAAGGACCGTCCCCTCCCTGATTCCAGAGCATGGATAATGGACAGGAGGTGGGAACAGCGTATAGGCCCATGATGGCGAACCTATGGCATGGGTGCCACAGGTGGCACGCAGAGCCATCTTACTGGGCACACAAGCTGTCAGCCAATTTACCTACAGCTGAGCATACACATGCAATTGCACATGCACACATGCGTGATTGCAAAGACTGAGATGGTCTTCAGGCCTCCGCTGTGCATGCGTGCGATTGCAGCAGCAAATCCAGCTGGTCTTCAGAGCTCTCCACATGCATACGAGATTGCTCTTGGGTGCATGAGTGCCTGCACACTGTGCATGCACTGCACATGCAAAAGCTGCATGCAGGTGCAGATGGTGCATTTGCACACGCAGTGCACATGGAGGAGCCACACACAAGTGCGGATGGCATGCGCAAAGCACGTACTTTTCAGCACTCGGTAAGTAAAAAGTTCGCAACCACTGTACTAGAACCATGATGGCGAACCTATGGCACGATGCCACAGGTGGCACACAGAAGCATTTTTCTGGGCACACAAGCTGTTGACCAACTTACCTCCAGCTGAGCATGCACATGCAATTGCGCATTCACGCATGTGCAACTGCATAGATCCAGCTGGTCTTCAGAGCTCTCCTGCACATGCACATGCTCATGTGCCTGCATGCAGCGTGCATGCATTGCACATGCAAAAGCTGTATGCCTGAGCAGATGGTGTAGCTGCACATGCAGTGCACATGGAGGAGCAGCACCCAAATGTGGATGGCACATGCAAAGCATGTACTTTTTGGCACTTGGTAAGTAAAAAGTTTGCCACCACTGGCACAGGCTGACCAGACAAATCGGGAGGAGAGCACCCCACTCCTCTTCACAAGACACACCTGGGGACTCAGACAAGGAGATGCTGTGGGGAGGGGCGTTTGTCAGGAACAAATGCTGAATTCGTGGAGTTTGTGTGCCATTGCTGACATTTGAAGTTTGCTGGACCTTGCCTTATTCCTTGTTTCCTGGACTCTTTACCTTGGCCCTTTGCTTCCTGGATTCATTAACTTATTCCCTTGCCCCACTGGACTTCTTGCCTTGAAGCCGTTGTTCTAATAGCATTTTGCTGGACTACTTGCAGCCAGAGGCTGCTGGAGGGGTGTATATGTGTGTGAGCACTTCGCTCTGGGACATGCCATAAACATGGAAACATTTGGGAGAAAGTTGGAACAATAAAGGGGCGGTTTGAACTATCAGCTAACTGTGTTGCCTCCATGCCTTGCCCTGGGTCATTGGTAAGGACCTGAATTTTGATCACATGACCACAGCGATGCTGCAACAGTTGTGTGAAACTCTCATAAGTCATTTTTTTCATTGCTGTTGTAACTTTGAACAGTCACTAAATAAACTGTTGTAAATCAAGGACTACCTATAAGGATTACCGTACCTGTACCCAAGAATGTACAACGGCACTCTATTGATTTAGTTTGGGAATGAAGAAATAGGATTTTAAATTCCTCTCACAACTAGCCTTCACAGTTGGTGCTTTAAAAATCTCCAACCTTGGAGAATCCTAAAAGGGAGATTCCCTGAATTGATCAAGCATCTTCATTTTTTTTAGGAATAACCAAAGGCCATCCAACAAATTATTCTAACCACACCTTCCTGTGTCAATGGATTAAAAATCTGCTGAAACATATTCTACTGAGCCAAACTGCAGGTGGGTGCAAGTATCTCTGGAAATAGATGACACCCTCTCCACAAGTTGTATTAGCTTATTCCATTGGAAAAAATGAAACTTCCAAGAAATACCGGAGGATTCTGAAAATAAGCATGCTGTTTTTTGCATCTCTAGTTCTGATTCACATATCAAGTACAAATTTGCAGGAATTTGAGAAGGAATGGATATTACAAATAATTCACAAGGAACTTCCCATTCTGATAAATCCTGTTAACTTCAATATTACTGTATATAGTCCATGCATATGTATTTTGTACATGGTTTGGTGTCCCACACAACAGCACAAACCTATTTCCTTGCTTTAAATTTTTCTCAACTTTATCTAATTCTTCTTGTAAAATAGTTTTGTAATTTAAATTTATTAAACTATACAAAAACATCCTTAGTTCAATTTACTCATCATTTTCTAAAGTTTGGACTGAATTACTCAGTAACAAGAATTCTCATAGAAATTACAGACAATGCAACATATTGGCCTCTATATACATATCTGAAATGCTGAACCCTACTTTTTCAAATTCTCACTTGTTTAATAAGAGTTCAATACTCACATAATAAATTCATTGGGCTGACAAACAACTGTTGCAACCCCGCCAACAATGATCCAAGGATTCAAGACAGTCTGCCCTCCAGTTACTGAAGTGCCACCATCTTCTGCTGCATCCCGGAAACCCTTGATTATCAGAGGCATGATTTTTTCCCGCTCCTGGGAAATAAATGCAAAAAAGGATTTAAGAACCATTTGTAACCATCAGACCAGGTGCATCTGCTACTGGATCCAATTAAGTGGGGTACAAGAATTGAACATGGAATCTTCTGCACTGAAATTTTCTTGTACCATTTGTAACTTGTTGGTAGATGTAAACTGTTAAAACCCTGTGTGAATTAAGCAGCATAGAAGTCCTAGTAAATTAAAAAAAACAACTTAGTCGCAGTTTTGGTTAATTATGTTGCTGTAGGTGAATGAAATTGTCTATTCAGTGAAACCTATTTAAACAAATGATGACTATTGTGAAACAAAACTACTTGTAATTACAGATGAACATGCCTAATTAAATTAAACATCTTTCTGAATTGTGAATGATGAAATTAATTTATGATTTTTAAAAACTGTTTAATTCCACCTTTTGATTAAAAAAAGTCAATGTGTAGGAACATAACTCAGTGCTACTCTAACCCTAGAAACAATAGACTGGGGACAGACTCAGTCTTTCCTTTATTCATTCAAGGAGCTAGACTTCTGGTTTGCACAATTTAAGACAAAAATAACTGAATCATATTGTAACTTGAGTTGTTGCATTGAACCCAGCCAGCATACAAAATATAGTCAAATTATTTTAAGAAATAAAATGTTTCTCACCTCCTCAGTCATTTTCTGGCTCACGCTCAGCAGCATAAGCATGTTGTCACATTCTGTGATGCCCATGGCATAAAGGTCACTCAGCACATTAGCACAAGCAATGCGGCCCTAGAACCGAGCAAGAAGGGCAAGGCAACTATTATAATCAGCTGAGGAGGAAACCTAATTTCAATGACACAGCTTGATCTTTTCTAAATTGACCAATACTTCCTTCACCTTCTCACCAGCATGCCAACTCACCATCATATAAGGGTCTTCTACTAGTGGGTAAAAAAAGTCTGTAGTCTGCACCAGGGAGAGACCCCCATGCCTCAAAGGAATCACGCAGGAGTCCATTCCAATGCCTGTAGAGAAGAGGGATCACAGCATTCTTGAACATTTAGAAATATTTCCAATTCAAGCAATTACTTGGAACTTGATAGTCTGTATCTTCATTTTCAGTACTTATGTAATACAATAGGGAATGTGATGGGGGTAGTGTCTAGATTACAGAATGGGCAGCAAAAAGGGATAAACACTTCCCAGATCAGAACCGTGCACTATGTTAGAGTGAATTTTGTAACTTCCGGTAGGCTATAAAGTTAAAAACAATTCCGAAGTCCAACGGAAAATCATTTCTGCAACACTGAATTGTCCACACAATGTCCAAGACTTCCGACAAAGTTCAAATCAAGGGAGATTTTTATTTAACAGAATGTGACATATTATCCACGTGTAAGATTATGCGTGAGCATAAACTAAAACCAAACGCATGCGGCTTGTTTAAAATCACTTCCAGGGTTTATCATGTAAAATAACAAGTTTTAAATGGCGCACCCCATTCCATCTGCAGCCCAGAAGTTCACCCACGGCACAGCTATCTCCCTCTCCTAACCCGCTCTTCGAGTTTCTTGTATTACCACTCCCATCATTCGCTACTAGCGCTCCCATCAGTTTTGGAAACAACCCCGCGTGGCGGCACTCGACGCTTTCCCCGCAAAGCCTTACCGAGGGTGGGAGGAGGACTCCCGGCAGCCGCCGTATCCCCGGCCCCGGCCAACCCAGCATGGGAAGTGCTAAGTCCCTCCAGGAGTCTGAGCAGCGTCTCCTGGGGGACTTTGCAGCCTCAGCCGCGCAGCTCCCCGTAGCTGGTGAGCCTCCAGCCCGGGCTCAGACCCAGCGCCTCAGGCTCGAACGGCCGGTAACCGGGCGGCCCGGGCGGCAGGGCGGCGGGACTCGGAACGGTCCCTGTCGCCAACGAAGGGAGGGTGGCAGAGGGAGAACCGGCCACCGCCGCCATGATGGCTCCACAGCAGAAGCTTCTTTCCCCGCGAGAACTTGGACAGGAGGAGGCGGGGGGGAAACCAAACCCTTCGCCAAGCTACGCTCGGGCAGGGCGGGAGTTGTCCCCATCCGAAGGGCGGGGGAAGAGCGGGCACGCATTCCGCCTTCACCCGCCCGCGGGTTGTTCTCCAGCCGAGGAAAAATCTCGCGACGCTTTCGGAAGTTCACGTTTAAACTGTAAGCAGGGGCAGCGGGGAAGGGGGCGTTCCGGACAATGAATTAAAATCCCCCCCCCGCCCCGCGCTTGACTGACAGGTGGGGGAGGGTCCAATCCTCGCGCAAGACCCGGCCCCGCCCCTCCTGTAAACCTCCTCGCCGTTGCTGGCCCCCCTCCCCTTTCCTCCCTTGCGCGCAGCTTTGCAGGTCTGTCTCTGCTCGACCCCCTCCCCTCCCCTCCCCACCCCTCGCCCACCCGTGGCATCCCCTTCCCCTCCCCCCTTGATGACCTGACCCCACGCCTTCTCCCCTCCCGCACCCCACACCCCCGGGTGGCTCTGGATGGCTGCTCTTCGGCATCCCTGAGGGAGGGGGTCGCACTGCCCCGGGGGGAGGGGGAGGGGGAGGGCGCCCCTGGTGGATTTCACTCTTTCCCCCCCCCTTCCCCAGTGATTGGAGAGAGGCTTCTGGGTGGGGTGCGGGTCACTGGTGGGCTAGAGGGGCTATTCATTGTGTTGGGTTGAGTTGGGTTGAGTTGAGTTGGGTTGAGTTAGGTTGGCTTGGGTTATGTTGGGTTGAGTTGAGTTGGGTTGGCTTGGGTTGGGTTGGGTTGGCCACCCACCATATCCAAGAGTCAGGCATAATCCCTAGGATGGTTATTTTCTTATTCCAGGGGTTCTCCACCTGTGGCCTGCAGACCCCTGGGGGTGGTTGCGATGGGGTTCCTCAAGGCCTTTGCAATGTTATGATTTGAATCTTGGTGACTCAGGGCCACAAAAGGAACTTAAAGAGGGTCTGCAGTGAAGACAAGCTTTAGAACCACTGCTGGATCCTCCTCCTCTTCTTTCTGTGTTGTCTTGTTAAATATTATCTGTGTTGTGTGGTTAATATTATTTGGCTAAATGTTATTACTGTTGCCTCTATCTAGGCAGCTGGGTTGTATGCTCATTGCTAAGGAGCAGTTCAGGTTGTCAAGTTCACCTGTGTGCAGGGTTTTGATATTCTATTTTTATAGGTTTTGGTTGGAAGTTTGGGTAGGCAAGGCATGTGGGTCACTCGCTCAGCTTGGTGGGCTTCTGTAGAAAGTGGAATTGCTCTGTTTGCACTGGTCAGCCCTTTCCTCCAAATGACTGGTTGGCTCAGAATAACCATAAATATTATTGTACATTCTAATATTCTTCTGTATTTTTCTATATTCTGTCTTATTTCTTCTTCTTTCTTCCTTTTCTTCCCACTTTCTTTTTTCCCTGTGTTTATTTCTGTTGCACCTGTCTATGACACCTGTCATAGGGACCAGCCCTCTGGAAAACTCTAATCCTCAATTTATAACAGTTCATTTGGTTGACCGTTCAAAGTTATGACGGTAACGTGACTTACCACCACTTTTCACACTTACAAACCTTTGCCGGTTCCCTGCGGTCACATGATCAAGATTTGGATGCTAGGCAAGTTCCTCAACTGTGGTCATAAGTCAAAGAACATCTTTATCGCTAAGGAGCATTTTGGGCCTGTCAACTTCACCTGTGGCCTCTCCCTATTTTTTTCTTTTTAAATATTTACATTTATGATTTACATAGCCATCTATTTCCTACAAGTGACTTTGGGAGGCTTAGCAAAGATGATGTAATAATTTGTCTCTCTACCTGCGTTAACTTTTGCAATGCAGACTTTTGGGGTTTCTGCTCAAGGGTGGGTCAGTCCAGCATGATGTTGGCTCCCTCTGGTTCTGCAGAAAAGATTGTTTTGTCTCTGTGTGTGTGTGTGTGTGTTTGAAGACGTTTTGCTTCTCATCCAAGAAGCTTCTTCAGTTCTGGCAGAATCCCTTCGGTTCCCCCACTATCCTGTCAGAGCTGAAGAAGCTACTTGAATAAGAAGCAAAATATCTTCAAAAAAAAAAAAAAAACACAAAGGCCTAGGCCTA
>JAEANM010004153.1:0-21217 GCA_017656035.1 Myanophis thanlyinensis
ATCTTTGTTTTCTTCCTCAAAACACCCTGAGAAGTGGAAGAAACGTCTTCACACCACCGCGTCCATAACCACGCCCCGCTTAACCATTGGTTCTAACAAATAGTTGTGAACTGGTTGAATCCCACCTCTGCCAGTCACCACTGGTACAGTACATACTTTTATCATTCTGTAGCTCTCATGAGTTGAAATAATATTTGGTTATGGATATTAATGCCATAGAAACTGAATAGTGATACATCGTGATAGATTAACATTATACATCCCAGGTATAACCTTAATAAACATCTGTAAGGAAGCAATAAGTACTGGCAGCTGGTATGCTTCCAGTAGGTCTGAAGACTTTTCAAGACCCATTTAACACTGACTTTTTAATCTAACAATGTGAGGAAAATATTTATGTAAAATACTAGTTGGTTAAAGGACCCTCAACAAAGGCGAGTCTGGCAAGTACATGTTTACTGATTTACTAATTTTGACCTGAATAGACTTATTTATCATAAAACATTTTGGCAATTACTACCTGAAAAATGAGTCGTACATGGTTCAGACTATTTTATTGTTTCTCTTATATTTAAACTATGTATATTTAAAATTTCTGTTTTAATTTGGCCTTTTTAAATTTAATGTCTTATCATGTAGTGATACTTATTTTTCAGTGTGCAATTTTTTTGCCTAGGAATTTTAATGATACAGAAATAAAAGATAATATAAATATTGCAAATGAAATTAAATAGGCAGTGAATTTTCAGTCATTTTAATACAGTAACATATATCAATTTACTGCTAATTTTATTTGATATTCAAAAATTATTAATGCATTTTAAAAGCAAGCTGTGAGTAAGAATCCTGATTCTATCTATCTGTTTTAATGAAACACAAGAGAAAAACAATATTTACTCTGTCACTTTTAATACCAATTCATCTTGAAGTTTTAGTTAATTATTTTTCACAGTAGTACACCCTTGGACGATAAAAGGATTTCCTCCCATCCTCTCTATTACAGTTTCTGATGGTGAACTCAGGCTGAATTTGACAGAATAAATCAATATGTGTCTCTAGCAGTTAATTAGAGTATATTCTTTAGAGATACATAGAACTTAACACAGCATCTCAACTACAGATTTATTTTAAAGAATCTTAATGTTTTCTGGTGACCCTAGTAATAAAATTTGAGAAAGTAATTAAAATTCAGCGGGAGTTCCAGATTTATAAAAGACAGTTCTTCAGAAGAAGCATTTTAATGATAAACGGCTCCCTGCTGTGTGGGGAGGAGGGGGCAAACGGAAGTAGTCATCCACCACATCTGGAAGATGCTGAATTGAAAGGGGAGAGGTTAAGCACTTTGGAAACATTCCTTAGTTTGCCATCAACAAGTACCCTTTGGGGAGCAAACTTAAGCAGAATTTGTTTCTAGCTTCTTAAATGCTGAATGGGGCTGGTGTGTGGTCTATCACTAATTGAATTGGATTACTAATTGACATCTTCCATCTAGTCTTGTACTGTCATCATATGGGAATACTTAAAAAGACATGTTATAAAAGCAATCCTATTTTTGCATTACCCAGGAAGATGGAGATATGCTGTTGCTATATCAGTGGAACAGCTGCTATATATAATAAGTGGGAGGGAAAATATTCAGCTACAAAATATGAAAAGCGCAGGATGCTGGGAAATTCGGATGATGTTCACTATAGGGATTGTCCTGCCATCCACATGTGGAGGCAGCTAATGAGGTCAGGGTAATAGAACATTCCCCCCATTGCTTCCAGATAACAATGGGACTGGGTTAATTTATTTAGTCATCCCCACCCTATTATTCTAGGAAAAGAAGATGGATACTATATCTTCCTACAGCCAGGGGGCACAATGTATTGTTTTTTCAAATCCAGGTACAACCATCCAAGTAACACCCAAAGAATGGTGCTGCTGGATCCCTGTGCAATTGCCCCTTGGTTTACATTCCTCCATGAATCTTCTCTGTAGTAGCCCAGCTATCAATCCTTGCCATGCTATTAGTTTAATAGCTGCAAAATAGTTCCTGTAGTAATAGGTTCCAACAAAGCCTCTATCACCACATAGTGTTGCCATATTGGTTGACCTTGCACACCATAGATCTGAATTAACCTATTTACTGGGTTTACCCAGTCCATAACCCTGGGCTATAATTGAAAGTCTAGCTTTGCAAACCAATCATACCATCTCAAATTAAAGCTAACCAAGCTTGATGTGTTTGGCAATTGCTGCTGCTAAGCCCTTAATTGCTCTGGTTAAGCATGTTTTGTGAACTCAGCTTTTAGCATCTTTCAGCAGTATTGTCCTGCTCTTGTCCTTGAGATGCATTGTATTTCAGCTCTCAGAGTGTTAAAAACACTATTCTATTTGCATATACAATTAATGCTACCTTAATTATGAAAGATAATATATTTCTTTATCAAATTTATATCAACCATAATCATGGCTCTTGGTGCTTTACAGTAATTAAGAATATGTAATATAATATCAAAATGACTTCAAGAACAAGTATCTACCCAGAGAAAAAAAGTTTAGTGACTTCTTTATATATCTGCAGTAGGTAAGCAACAAGGAATAAAAAAACGGGAAGGGAGTTCCTACTTCAAAATTCAAGGTCCCAGAAAAGACGGGAAGCAATTAATTTGGACAGGTCTCACAGGTTTTCTCTTGCCCCTTCTTTGTGCCAAGAAAAGAAGGAGAATTGCTTGTAATATATCCATATAAAGAAAAACTCTGTAAATAATTTTGGAAGCCCAAACAAATACCCCACAGAGGGGTATTTAAATGCACAAGACTTCAATTCAGGGTGAGTGTTACCCCAGGGTTGTTTCTAAATCTTATGGAGCAGCTGCTAACAGGAATCCCATCATGCCATATTTTGATGACAACCTGGTGTCTGCTGGCTCCAAAAGGGAATTGGACAACAGTTTAAGAATGGTTTTTGGCAAATTACAAGTGGCGGGGCTGAGGCTGAAGCGGGACAAGTATAAAATTGATGCTTCCCAAGTCGAATTTCTGGGATATCTTATTGATGCGTCAGGCGCCAACCAACTCCAAATTAGCAGCTATTCGAAATGTCCCCACCCCTTTGAATCAGACTGAACTCCAGTCGTTTTGGGGACTGCTAAATTTTTATAATGCCTTCTTGCCCCATAAGGCTTTGGTTGCAGAACCCTTGCATTGCTTGTTGGGCAAAAAGACATTATGGGGATGGGGGACGAGGGAGGTAAAGGTATTTCAAGCTATCAATTTTTTGTTACTATCAAACAAACTCCTTATGCAATATAATGCCCACCTCTCACAGTGACGCGTCCCCTTTCAGGGTTGGGGCTGTCCTTAGCCATATGCTATCCAATAAAAAGTAAGCCCCTGTCACATATTATTCTGGGACACTGTCTCCGGTGGAGAGGAATTACAGCCACATCAATAAGGAGGTTTTAGCTATAGTGGCAGGACTGAAACGCTTCCATGAATATTTGTATGGGAGGTGTTTCACTTTGGTTACTGACCACAAACCTCTGTTGGGCCTTTTTGTGGGAGACAAGCCTACCCCACCCTGTTCTGTTTCAGGTCTCAAAACACAGAAAAGACTACCTGGCTATATGTCACAACTAATGGGGAGATAAGCAACCCCCTGGCTGAGAGCCCAGAATGCTATCTCAATTAAAACAAGGCTTGATAGAAACTCATGGATTCTCCGAACAATCTTTCTACATGGCTGACTTAGTAAAACTGTTGTTTCCTGCAAAGTTCTCCTTCCTTCACTCCTCCTATAAGCTCCCCAGGAGGGGCCAATCATTAACCACTTGTATTCTATTTTCTTCTCTGGCCTGCTTCTGAAGCTGCTCCCTCCTCTTGCAGCCCTATGCATGTGTACATCAGGGACAGCTTCTCCCTGTTCTTCCTCACTGCTCCCTGACTCAGAAGCCAACTGGTGAACAACAAGCCTCTCTAGTCCCCTCTCTGACTCCAAACATGTCCAGAATCTTCCTCAGCATCCAGGGCAGTCCCATAGTATTCATCACTGTCAGATTCCACCAACAGCTCAGCTGGCCACTGTTGGGCCATAACACACCCATCCTGTCTGCTTGTTTTACTAGATGGACAGTTTTCCTAGCTGCCTATGATTATACACTTGAACATTGACCTGGACAGACAATTGGACATGCAGATGCTTTGATTCATTGCCCCCTCCCCACCCCAGTGCAAGACCCTGTGCCGGTAATGACTGTTCTTATTGAACAATTTACACCTGAGCTTCTCACTGCAGCTGATATCGCCCAGGCTTCTGCAAAACACCGTACTTTGGCACAAATATGTTGCTTGTGGGCAGGGGTTGGCTCATGGAACCAGTGTGAGATAAATTGAGACTGTTTTGGTTCAGATGGCAGGAATTATCTTTGCTCAAAGGGTGTTTGTTATGGGGAGACAGGGTCATTATTCCAATGAACCTGAGAGGGAAGGAACAGTGCGTATGAAGGCATTGGCAAGAAGCTATGCATGGTGGCCCAAAATGGACCAAGAAATAGAGAGAGGGGTAGCAATGTGTTCTCCATATCAGGAATTGATGCTGGTACCACTGGCTGCATCACTAAGAGAGTGGGAAACACCTCAAGGGCCATGGACCCACATTCATATTGACTTTGCTGGTCCAATGCAGGGTCAGACCTTCCTAATTGTAGTAGATGCATTTTCAAAGTGGTTGGAAATAATAAAATGACATCAACCACAGCCAAAGCCACAATAAAAGGATTAATGCAGTTATTCACTACACATGGATTATCAGACATTCTGCTGTTCGATAATGGGCCACAATTCACAGCAGATGCATTTGAAATATTTTTAGCGGAATTGGGAATCCGTCATGCATTAGTGGCACCATTTCATGTGGCCAGCAATGGTCAGGTTGAAATTATGGTGAAATTAGCTAAGGAAGCATTAACCAGAATGGGGCCAGGTAACTGGCAATACAAAATAGATACTTTGTTGCTAGTGCAGCATATCACCCGAAGTGCAGCAACAGGTAAAAGTCCAGCTGAGCTATTAATGGGCTGTAAATTAAGAAAAAAATTAGACCACTTGCATCCCAATTACATGCAAGAAAAAATAAACACAGAAAACAACACTCGTAGGGAATTCAAAGTAGGTGATTCTGTATATGCCCAAAATTATGCAGAGGATCCTCTATGGATAACCGTCCAAATAACCGCTGTGACCGGTCCCTGCTCTTATCACCTACAGGTGGAGGATGGGCAGATATGGAAGTGACATTGGGACCAAGTTCATAGATGGTTGGAACAGACCCATAGTGAGACCCCTAGCATAAGGAACTGGTCGGAGGTTATACAGGAGCAGATAGATAACTAGAACCCTTTGCACAGTCGCCTACTGGTGACTCCAGATTGTTCCAGTAGTGAGTCTCCAGTGGTCGTCTTGGCCATGCCTGGAGTAGAAATCCAGAAAGTTCTGGGGGCTGAGCAGAGAGCAGTAGCAGACCCATCTGAACAGGTAGCTACTACTGAGAAAACTGATCTGTGCAGGTCAAGCAGGGTTCAGCAATGCCCTGCACATTTACATGATTATGTTACTTAATGTTGATTGGTTAACTCTTTTCCAGGGAGGGAGTGGTGTAATATATCGATATAAGGAAAAACTCTGTAAATAGTTTTGGTGTGAAGAAGCCTCAGAGAGCGGGAAAACCCTGTTCTCTGATTGGCTAAAATGCACAGACAGCTCAGATATAAAGAGCTGTCTAACTGGCAGTCTGGGTCGTTACATAGAGTGAATGGTTACTGTTACAAGCTTCAACAAAAGATATGTTACATGTAGACCACCTATGTCTCCTGGTTGCCTGACCTTAACATTGCTGGGAGATCAAAAGGAAGAACAGCTAGAAGGAGGAACAGTGAGACTACACACAACCAGGATGGATACTTGAAACAGCCACATGGTCTTTTTGAGCTAGCAGAATAAGATAGATCTGAAGCTGAACTTCTTTGGGAATAGAAGTGAGGCAGGATGTGACTCAGAGCCAAGATAATTCACAAACCATGAATTCTTTTATTTGGAAAAAAACATCTGCTAACCATTTCAAGAATTTGCCTCAGAAGTATATATGGTCTTTGTGCAAAACTAATTATTGTATGTTTTGATCTATCCTCAATTTGGCACCTCAAATCTCACCCATCTGGATCTGTGGCCAGTACCCAAAGCAGTCTAATGTTTGAGGCACTGTTGTTTTAGCCAGGCTGTAATTGTTTGGTCAATGGACTAGCCCAGTTTACAGACTGTTTTCCTTTCTCTTTCCTTTTAAACTTTGTTAACATTGATGCTGTTGTTTTCATCTCTCTTTAGAGTCAAGGTTAAAGAGAAAGAGTATGGTCAAGGCATTTCCCCCTTCAGGAAGACAGTGCTAGAAGCTGAAAAATATTCATCACCCATAAGTAGATCACACACTATGGACCTGGGCTGCTGGATGAAGACAGGGATGAAGCTGCACCCTGCAGCTTCCTGGCATGGGAGCTACAAATTGACTGCCTCCTGGAAGGTAAAAACCTTCCAGGGTTTTATTTAAAGAAGATTAAAGGGGAAAGTTACTAAGTACATAAGACAGCCAAAGCTTACTTTTTCACTAATATCAGTGGAACTGAAAAGTGCTTCAGGTAGATTTGGCCTTGAATATATTTTTATACTTTTTATCTGCTGAAGTTAATTGAAGACCAAAGGTTTTAAGAATCCAAGAGCTGAAGAGAGGGATCCTGACCCTGCACTAGCTAAAGAGAAATGCAGATAAGAGAACCAATTAATTTGGTAATTCCTTCTTGTAGAGCTATTTTCCTTAACTACATATGTGTGGTAACTATAGTATTTCTTCTAATTGTTCATGAGTGAGTGACAACACACTTTCAACCTGGCATTTTGGGATTGTTCTATATAGCAACTAAGGGAGCAAGAGATTATAGCTGCACATAAATTGCCAATTATCACTTTTCCTTTGCATGTTGCATTCCTTTATAATTATTTAAAGCTACACTTCGAACTGTTTTCCAACCACTCTGTAGTTTGGAGCTCTATTTCTGTACTCTATACTTACTAGAGGCAGTGAAAACTATATGCTCTGTATTGTGTGAGAAGTTTTGAAATTCATTTTATTATTTTCTTTTTTTTTTGCATTCTCTTCTGCAAGCCAATTTTGTTATATAAATTATGGGGAAGAAAAGATGGAAGGTCTTTGATTCAGGCCTTGTTATGCAGTTTGGATTACTGCAAATAGGGAGATAGAGGGATGGGTGGACAAATAAAAAGCATATATAACAATATGTCATTATGGTGTAAGCATCTATGCAGTACACAGCTTGTTTATTACCACAGTTTCAAAAGCAGTCCCAATTTGCCCCCCCCACCACCACAAAAAAAACCACATTTGTCCCTTATTGCTTTGCTTTGCTGTGTAATTGTTTTGCCTGCTTGGTTAAGTAAAAGAAGTTGAAACTTTCACTTGAGTATTTGGTATTTTCTGTTGTCTGTCATTAAAGTTATCTGCTTCAATGGCTACTGAGAAAATGAGAGTCCAGGCTTAATCTGTACACAAACAAGGAAACAATATAAAGTGCACCTATTGATAGAAATGCTTTTAGGTGACTAAGGAGAAAAGACTCTGGGGAGAAGAAAGTAGGTCTGCAAATCAAATGCTCTGGATGAGTTAAAACCTCTGTGAATTAATCTAAATTGGGAATGTACGAGATGCCTCTTGCTGTCTCTAAAATTGGTTTTGGGTGCAGATTTGCCAGACTGATTCAGTGCTTTATATGAAGGGTATCTTGTTGATCCTGAAATGTGTTGGCTGGATGATCCACGTGTACAGAGGCAAAATTTCACAAAGAGGCACTGCAAATCATAGGACAATTCCAGGAAAACATCTGCCAACATCAAACAGAATATTCTCAAATCCAATAGGCCATCCTGGAGTAGCAATAATCAGAGCTTGGAAACCTCCCCAGAAATCTCTAATCATTTTATTGTTGCTCAAGAAAACACTCAAAAGTGTCAGGCATGGAAAGCAAACATTCATTCATTCATTCATTCATTCATATATATTTAATGAATTATGGAACAGACAATAAACAAATAGTACTCTGAAAAAGTAAGGTGAGTAATTTTCTGCATTTGCATTGTCATATGAATATTTTTATACTTCTGTTTTTGGACATTGCTTTGCTTTGAGAGGATAAAAGATGATGACATTTTAAAAAATGATACGTTATCAGGAGCAATTTTATATCAAAGACTACAATTGCAAGGATTTCTAAAATAGTCTTCTTAATAATTCTCCTATCTATTGTTAAAGTTGTGCCTGTTTCTAAAACATGCCCAAAATGTTTTACCTAGTAATATTTATATGACTGCCTGCCTCCTTTTCTTTTCTTTTCTTTTCTTTTTTCTTTTCTTTTCTATCAACACCACATCACGATACTTTGACTTCTATCTCTTTTTCTGCTGAATTGAGAAATTACTTTGCTGGTCTCCCAATAGAATAATACCAATTTGGTTCTGGATGTTTTAATTCAGAAAGCAAACGTGGGATGTTGGATGCTTGCTGCCTCCTATTTTTTCTATTGGTTGAATAGAGGGAGCCATCAGTCTTTAGGGATACTGCATATTACCTTTCAACACAAGTGGGCAGAAGCTGCAAGCTCAAAAGCTCATCTATTTGGATAAACAGAATTATTTAAAGACTCTCTTGGAAGAATACTCCATCACCTTGATGAAAACTTACTTTGGCTTTTTCCTTTCAGTATCTAGATAGTGAGAAGTTCTGGTTTCAAAATCCTTGATTATCTTAATAATTTATTACTAGCATGGATATGATATAAGCACATATTTTCATCTCTATTACTTCTATATGCTGGAGTGTCACATGTAAGGATATAGATGTCTGTGACTTTAAAAATCATATTTAAATCAGTTTTCCATAAGCCTGCTTTTCCTAGAAATTTTCTGGAACATCATTTCTGTTTTCACTTGAATCGTCTCCGCATCTCCTTTTCTACAATTTTTCATAAATGAAGCTGGGCCAAGTCATATTTGGAAATGATACAAAGAAGAGGTAGAACTTTGCATCATAGCCATATCTAAGGCATAAAGCCAAAATCAGAATAGAGATGGTACATTTGACTTAGAATATGAACTATCATGCTAGTCAGTAAACAAGCACATTTTATTTGCAGCAGAGAACATCTCCATGGAGGAAAAAGAAAAAGAGGCATCTCCTTCTAGCTCAACATATAAAGATAAGATGTGATCCATATGGAGAATAAAGAATTCTTAGTGGTCTGTTCTTAAAATAAATGGCAGTGAACTTATTTCTTCAAGTTGAAAGGCCTAATTCAGTAAATCTCTCTTTCTTTTTACTTGCCTAGACCCTGAGATCTATTCAAAGACTGTGCATGCAGCCAATTAATTTTTTTAAGGGGATGGACACTTCCAGAACTCTGCATTAAGGAAAGGAAAGATTAAAGAGATCTACTTTAGCAGTACTATGTGAGAAATAGATTATACTCTATCTCTTATTATCTTGAGTCAGCAGTATAATATAGCTTTGCTGGAAAAAGGATGAATCTAGGTTTAGGCCTCTTATTAGAACCTAGTGTCTAATGTACAAGAACTTTCTTTCTTTAGAAAAGAGAAGTCTACAGAGAATATGCTAACATTCTTCAAATACACAAAGGATTGTTGTTCAGAAAAGAGCAAACATTTAAGGCCTGATGTTCAAGGAGGCAGGACCAAAATTTAATGAACATCTGGTTGCTCAGATGCTTTCAGTTATGCAAATATTGATTGTTTTATTGCATAGTACCATCCTATCCACATTAAACACAGAGAGATATTACTGGTACTTATTAAAATATTGTTCAACCCATGAATGTAAATGGGCCACAACAGGCCGAACCCCAAAAAGACTGAGTGGCTTTTGGGAATTGTTTGGACCTTCTGGTGTCAGGGATCTTCCATCTTTGGTTCTGGATGGGGTTGTACTTCTTCAGACAGACCAGGGATGCAGTTTAGATATTCTCCAGGACCGATTGAAAAGCAATTGTGGCTAGGAAGGCCTTTGAGTTGTGTACTAGTGCCTGTTGCTGCACCTAGAGTTCCTGCAGACTGTCATGTCTTTGTGACCTCTTATCTAGATTACTGCAATGAACTTTACATGGGACTTCCCATGGAACACTCTCAAGCTTCAACTAGTACAGAATGTGGCAGCATGGATATTAAATGGCAATGGTTACTATGTGCATGTAACACCACTACTCTGCATTGGTGACTGGTATGCTTTCAGGTGCAATTCAAGGAGCTGGTTATCAACTTTTTTAAAAATGTGTGTATTGATGAGACTCAGAAGGCATGCCTTTTCTGCTGTACTGCTGACCCTACATGGCTGGAACTTTCATGAGGCTTTAAAGACCTGGTTATATCCCCAGGACTGGGATCCAAAAATGTGAAGGGGTCTGTTCCTGGCTGTGTTAGCAACTGTTGCTTGTGATACCTTCTTGGTTATGTATTTTAATCCTGTGCATTTTAATGTTTATATTTGTGATTGTACACTGTTTTTAATTTTATTTTAAACATTGTTCATTGCCCAGAATTATGTGCTGTATAAGCTGATTAAATACATTTTAACTTTTCTCTAAACGGCACAAAATAATTAGCAATCATATTAGAAGTCCTAGTATCATATTTATCTTTAATTAATAAAGCACCCCATCCAATCCATCAGCATTTACTTACTTAAGAAGGGCTACTATTTAATTAGTGGTCCACTCATTCTCCTTGTTTATTTTTTGCTTGCTGAGCATCATAGCACGAAATGTGTTCCTTGACAATTGATGCTTAGACAAAGGGCACCTCTGTTCCTCTGTATATAAATATCACACAAAAGGAAGTGTCGGTTAAGAGATTTTCCTCACTCCTGCCTTGCATATGTGGAGCTCATACAAAATAAACAAATTTGTTCTAGGCAACAAAGGAAAAAAATCCAGAATTGCCTGTAGGCATTCTTTTTGCTATAAATTTATGGTATGACTACAGAATCTGCATTAATCCCAGCCTCTCCAAATGTATTCAGAAAGCATCTATAAATGTATTCTGAAAGTATTTCATTTCTGCTCATACAATTTACATGAAAATCCACACCAGCTTTACACATCATAATATTTTATTCTTTTTTCCATTTCTTTCTTGTCAATGAATTTTTAAGCTTTCTCTGTGCCAACAAGGAGCTGCATGGATCTATGACAACCGCCACATTTGCACTTTTCATTTACAAATCAGTAACTAAATTCTCATTAAATATTCCTTAGCAGTCTGCTCAACATATGTTTCTCTGAGTACCAGTACTTATAAGGGAAAAGCAAATTAGATCAGTAGTTAAATTTGCTTCCAAAAGCTGTTGATATCCTTGGGACAGAATAATTTCCAAAATTAAGCCTTCAAGGACTGTCCCAAGCTTTTTGTTTTCTCCTTAATACAAATGGAAATAACTCTGATCGTGATTAGGATACCTAGATCCGGGTTAAAATATTTAGATGAGTTGGAATATTGTACAGCTCAGATCTGGCAACTTGGATTCCCATTTCCTTCTACAACATTGGTCAGTCATAATAATCAGATGTCCTAAGAGAATTTCTATGGAGAGTCTCAGTCATCCAGGTCACTGTTGTCCCAAAGGTGGTTTTTCAAGAGACAACTGGACTTTCTGTTTTTTCTTTGAAGACATTTCGCTTCTCATCCAAGAAGCTTCTTCAACTTCTTATCCAATTCATCAGAGCTGCAGAAGCTTCTTGGCTGAGAAGTGAAACGTCTTCAAAGAAAAACCAGAAAGTCCAGTTGCCTCTTGAAAGGGTACCTTTGGGACGCCTAAGAGGATTTGTGTTTAGAGAGCAATTAGGCTTTCTTTTTCAGATCTTTAGCATTCCCCACCTACATGTGAGAAATTAATTAGAAATTTGATATGGTCTACTGTACTTTTGAGGTTTACTACTGATATACTGATATTACTAGAAGTAACTTCAGTGCAGTGGGACTTAACTGTCTAGCAGGTGCATGCAAGAACTGAAATTGGGTTACTAAATGACAGGAGTGTTAAATCAGGCTAGTAAAATAGTCAGTAGATATTGGATTGTAAATTTACCATCTACCAGTCTGTCAGTGAATTTGTTCAGTTCGTGCTTCAGTGGCAACCCTCCTTGTCAGCAGAAAACTCCAGCAACCACATCCCAATTACTATTGCATCTGTAACTTGCCCTGATGAGTCCAAACAGATTTGAATAACTTTCTTAACCATCTATGTGTGTGAAAGAAAGCTTTCTCCTTTTGTTCACTGGAAAAGCCAGTTTCCCTATTGTTATTAGTCCCTTCCTAGAAAAATGCCAGAGATTCTTCTGACACCAAAAAGATTAAAAATATTATGATAGCTGTAGTTGCTTCTTCTCATGTCTACTCTTGTGATCTGTTGCTAGCAACCCTCAAAAATAGCTCATTTAAAAACTTTTAATTACGCTTTTATGGGTTGCTTTTGTGAAGATATTTATTTTTCCCTGTGCTTTTGTTTTAATACTTCCCTAAATTGTCTTTCAATCATTGATAAAAAGGAAGTAGAAGTGTTCAAAATAGAAAGGCAAATAAACAAGCAATTGTTGGTTAATTAAATTAAATTGGGTAAGTTCTCCTATAAAATATAGTGAACTATTTTGTGCATGGTAACTCCTGCCAAGGATACTGGATGCTTCCTGTTGGAATGTACAATTCTATTTCTTCTGCAGAAGAATGACTAGCTAAGGTGTAGGAGTACATATTGCCTATATCCAAACTAATCTCATGTTTCAAAAATAAATCTTGCCCAGTTTACTTTAGCTTGAAAATAATGTTACACTTAAATTCCCTATATGGGCTTGTACCACATCTGAAATTTGGTTTTATCTGAATACAAAGTCTTAATATTTTAACATTCAGAGATCTGTTAAATAAGGACAGATCTTTGCTTTTTGGACAGCCGTCTTGTAACTCTTTATCGTTTGTGACTTATATTTTGCTAATTATGATATTTATGTACTTACCAAATTTTAACAATGACCTGAGGTTTAAAAGAAACATATGCAATATTTAATTATGTAAAACAAAAGAACAATTGAAAAATGGTATGTTTAAAAAAGTGGCAAGATCGGTGTCTGCAATAAAAAAGCAAGGTGATGTTGAAATTTCATTTCCACTAGCTGCAAATGAAGTGGCTTTTCATACCACAAAAACAGCATTACCTGTAACAGCCAAATCTGCCTTCAGTGTTGGGTCAGGCAGAAGAAATAAGAAAAATGAATGTTAATTTAACATGTCAGAAATTGTTATTTTTCTGCAAGAAAAAGGGAACATTTCTGGACATAGCAGCTGGGAGGATCTCTAGAGCAGGAGTCTCCAACCATGGCAACTTTAAGATTTGTGGACTTCAACACCCAGAATTCCTCAGCCAGCTTTGCTGGGAGTTGAAGTCCACAAGTCTTAAAGTTGCCATGGTTGGAGACCCTTGCTCTAGAACCATAACACACTCAAAGATAACAAAAACAGTTATCATCAACCCACCTCTAAAGAAAGGCTGGTGCTTCAGCAAAAACAGTTTGACACATATGCTCTCTAAGGACAGGAAATAAAATAAACCATTTCTTTGCTTTAAACAGAATAGTGGTTTGGACAAAGGAGCCTGACCCTAAACATCCACATTCATTTTGAAAACTGCACAGGTTGCTGTTTGACAATGCTCTGTGGCAGCGTTTCTCAACCATGTCAAAGTTAAGATGTGTGGACTAAGAAATGAAGAAAAAAAGAAAGAAAGAAAGAAAGAAAGAATCTGTGTTAGTGTCAAAGGAGGTGACAAGAGGAGTGTTTGTGCAAAGTTTCTCAAACATCTGGAAAAGTACAGAAAAAATGAGACTAATAGAAGAATTCCTAAAAGGCCACTGCTAGAGTCACCTGGACTTTTAATTACACTTAATTAAGCAGCCAGTGAGATGAGAAGGGAAAGAATGGAGGGGAATGACCTCTGGGTCTTGCAATGGCCCTAATGCCATGGTGGCGAACCTATAGAACGCGTACTGGAAGGGCATGCAAAACCATCCCGTGAAAAATGCACAGCACTGGCTCCTCCTCCCGTTCTCACTTAGCAATGCATGCTGGCCAGCTGGCTTTTGCATGCGCAGGAGCGGTGAAGCCTGGAAGTGCAGTGTCCCAGCACACACGTGTGCTCTGAGAGCCAACCAGCTGTTCATCACACATGCATGCACGCCAGGAACTCGGGAGCCTGGCTTGCCGGCTCTTGGAGCACGCATGCACAGGGACGCTACGCTTCCAGGTTTTGCCGGTTTGCTGCATGAGAACGAGATGAGGAGACAAGGGTGATGTGCGTTTTCCATGGGATGGTTTTGCATGCCCTTCAGGCACGAAGCCAGCACACAGTGACCTAAAAGGTTCTCCACCACTGCCCTAGTGTATCCTGAATAACACCTGAGCCCTGTTGACAAGTCATTGAAATTTGGTCTGGAGTTTCTGAAGTTGGTTTAAGAAACAGCCAGTTTCTTAATACCATGAAAGACATGATATTCCTGATTGGTTTATAAACTGTATTCTTTGCTTGCATCCCCATTGGGCAAGATATCTATGATCTTGTAATCTGTGGTGACCTAACCAATTTTCTGTAAAAAATAAAATAAAATAGGAGTGGTGCTCAATAATCAGTTACACAGAGAAATTATTTCAATAATTTCATGTGAAATAATTTCATGTGAATGAAGGTTCCAGACGATCTGGTGGTTATTATTTTGTTCTCTTTTTCAACTTTATGAATATAAATGCAATTTAAGATGAAGCAATTATCGATTTAATATTAAAAAATAATTATTAAAAAGAACATATAAATTAACATAAAAGATACTGTAAGAGGTGTGAAATGATAGATCGGTTTGATTAATGAACAGCTATGTAATTTATCCATTGAAAGTATTTTATAATTGGTTTGTTTTGATGTTTTAACCTATAAAATTATCAGATTTATTAGTAGCAGCCTTCTATCTTCATTTCTCTCTCCTTGTTTTATTTTTATTCATCTTTTTCAGACTTCATAGGAAATGTAGAATGTAAGAAGCTTCACAGATGCACCACATTAATTACTGCAAAGCGGTCTGTATTTCTGAGGGTAAAACAAGCAACATATCCAGCTCCTCAATCCTAATGATTTTTATTACAAAGGGGGAAAAGCAGGATATTGAGGAATTAAGGATGCTTGGGGTCATTAACATAATGGTTTTAATCTTGTTTATTCTATAGTTTTCCTATGGCCCCTTCAACAGAACAAATAAACCACATAAAGTAATAACCATTGATAAAAATAATTGTAATTATTATCAGGCAATATCTTTATTGGGTCAATTGAAGATTCACCAAATAGAAGTTATCATTCAAGTTTCCAAGAATTCTTAATGGAGCAACATTATGAACCCAGAAGAAGTAGGACTGACATTTGAACAATATCTAGAGCTTCTTGAGTGCCTTCTGGCATGAAGGCAAATTATATCGTCAGATGGAGTGAGGAAAAAAAAAGAGTCTCCACAAATGGAAATTGAGCCTTATCTGATGCAGGATTTTAGACTGCCCAGGAATGTGTCCTGAAACTTAATTCAGAGTTGGATGCATTGAATGATGTTTAGTGTGAACATTTACAGAGTTTATTTTTGGGAAAACTATATAAGCTCATGTGTTAGGATAAATTTTCTTCCTTGAAACATGTTTTGAGTTATGGGCTAAAAATGATCTAAAATATTTTGTGTTATTATGCAAAACAACAAGCCTTTCGTTTTTGTATTCTGCTGCTTGTAGAAATTAGGCAATTGGTATTTATTCATGTTGGCCTCTTGGTATACTTTTTAATGACTGGTGTGATATAAATGTTTTGAGTTAAAGTGTCAATAGATTTTTTATATCATCTATGTATATGTGTTTGTGTATTTAATAAGAATGGGGTGTCATTACTTCCACAGTCCAGTGCCCTCCAGAATCTGCTGTGTGGTGCTTACTTTCAAGCAGTAGTTCTCTTTCTGTTGACATGCTCCTGTGGCCTACCCAAGGCTGTTCCAGGTCACACCAGGCCTTCATTTGTGAACTCACTTCTGGACAATGCTCTTCCTCAACCTCTGAAATCTGTGTAAAGCACACCTCGATTTACCTAACCAGAACCCATTCTTACATGATTTTGGGAGGTTCCAGAAATGGTGCTAGAACACAGCCTCTTGTCCAACTTCCAGAAAGTCTGGAGGTCGTGTGAGAGCATACACCCTCTTTGCATAGCCTCCAAAAATTGTGCAAGAATGGGGAATGCACGTGAAAATGTTAGTTAATGCTAGCATGTCACCCAAAATGTTGTGGTGTGTCACCTTTGACACACATGTTATAGTTTTACCATCACGGCAGTAGGCTCACCTGGTGCCACTGTCTGATATTCTGAAACATGGAGAGAGCAGTAAATCTAAGGGTAATGTCTTATATAGCAGGGAAACCATTTCAGTTTAATTGGAGTATTGATTACTATTGGGAAGCACAGAAATGTAGATCCCTATGCCTCTAAAGAGAAGACACTAGCAGACCATTTTCCAAATTATGCAGTAACAAACACATCATAGTCTTATAGATAATTTCACTATCGTGCTTCTATTTAAGTCTCCACTCTACTTATTCCTCTTTTGCAAATCTTTGGCGGGGAAATGGGTGAAGAACTCTTCTGGGTATCAAGACAGCCTCAAATTTTCAGTATTTTCTAAAAGTTCAGCAAAATTTAGATAATTGGGCATGTTCTTGTTCAGTTACATCAATTTCAGGTATGTGCAGGCTATGTGTGGTGAACTAAGCATTGTTTTATCTTTTCAATATGACCTGCTCACTTTTCATGTAAAAAATGAACAGAAGTGACACACTTAAGAACTGCTATTGATTTGTCACCAGCAAGAAAGATGTTGGCTCTGTCAGTTTTGCTGTCAGAAGATTACATGATCTGATGTAAATAAATATTGTCTAGACCAAGAAGTAGAAATTCAGCTTCTGTGACCTCTGGTTCCTTCTCCTTTTGTTCTTTGACAGCTGCAGTTATGCCGTTCAATCACTGTATTTATTTACTTCCCATCAAACAGGCACAGTAGTTTTGCTGTCTTTTTTTTTTTAAACTTCCCTTCCTATAACTCCAAATTCCCCCAGCAATGTGGCCTTGCAATGGGAGTTCTAGAACTTAGTCACAATGCACTTAGAGCAGGAGTACACAACCTCCGGTCTGCGGACTGGTTCTGGTCTGCAGCCTCTTGGGAACTTACAGGACCTCTTGTTGCCTCCCGCCGACCAGTGCGTTCCCACAGGGCTGGCCTCCTTGGGGTTCCATTGTCAGGACGATGTCGTCTGGCAGCCCCAAGGGTTCGAGACTTCTCTGTGGGGGCACCCTCCCTCTGGAACGAACTGCCCCTGGAGATCTGGACCATTACGGACCTACGGACCTTCCGGCTGTTTTCGTTTTTGTATTCTTTCTGTTCCAACAAGCCGGTCTGGCCTAGTACTATCGGTTGGGGATTCTAAATTGGTTTTTAATCATTTTAAATATGTAATTTTTAAATTGTTCTTAAATTTTTAAATTTTTATAATCAGTTCAATGGGCCACTAATTTAATTAATTTTTAACTGGGTTTTAAATTTGTTATATAGGCATGTTTTAGTTGACTGTACACCGCCCCGAGTCCTTCGGGAGAGGGGGTGGTATAGAAGTCCTGATAAATAAATAAATAAAATAAATAAACTGGAATATGAAAGCAGCAGGCAAGCATGTGTAGCTTCACTTGCACATTTGCAAGATCTAGCGTGTAGATCTTACCCATGCTGGAAGGGAGTAAAAACCTAGAAAATGTGATTATATAATGTGTCATTTTGAAAATGGGATAACCCCTACCCCAAAATAGAAAAGGACATGTAGACTTAAGCAAGCTCTAGGGGCGAAAGGACACGTAGACTAAAAGCAAGGAATAACTCCATAAAAGGAAACGGCTTTGTGAAATTTTTACTTCCCTGTATTTGGTATTCAATTGTATAAAAAAGATCATGCTTTGCTGTTGTTCAAGGTCTCGGCTTCTTTAGCAGCTGGGATACTTTTGCTGAAGCACTTCAATAAAAGTTTTCAAGAAAGACCCTCACTTGTGTCTGGTTCTCATTGGCTTCTGTCTGTGCCAGACTGTTTTGGGACAACAGTATAAAACTCTTTCCTGCTGCTGCTGGTCCACGGAGCCAAAAACGGCAGTAGACTGCTGACCTAGAGGACACCAAATAAGGAAAGATATTATTGATAAATGTTATTCAGTTTTAAAAGGGCTTCTTGAGCAACATGATACCAAGAACACTTTTAAGAAAGCAGCGTATTTCCAAATAAATGTAAAAGTGCATGCAGTGAAAGGACAGTTTCTCCCCATTTTTGGCATAGCATATTTTAGGATTAACCCATTTCTTATTTATCAATTCTGTCCTTCTGAGGAATTTTAAAGCTTGTATTTATTCCTACTAAATCATTTTTTAATGCATTCAGTTTAGTTTTGTTGCTCATTCCTTCAAGGATTCTTGGAGAAAACATGTTATGCTTGTTATGTTAAGTTTATACATTTTAAATTAAATAAAGATTAAATTTTTATGATTGAATGCTAGTAGCTGCAAATGGAAAGGGGACTTATTTTTCATTCATTATGGGCTGAAACTCTGGAGCTAAACTTTTGAAAATTAAAAACAGAACTTAAAAATACCTTAGTACAATTCCCAGCAACTGATATTCATACCGTGTTTTCTCCGGCATTAAGAATAAAATAGGAGTATTATGCAAAGCTTTGACTGGAAGATTTGATTCAAAAGCAAATTTATCAATTCTTCCTTCATATAAAATCTTTCAATTGGATCACCATTTTATTAAATAATCTAATTATGTGCTTTCATAACGATTCAGTGAGTCAGTATATTTTTGCATGTGTACACATGCTATTTAATTGAATTGGTCATTCTAATCTAATCATAATCTGATTAGATTATGCTGATTGATTCAATTTTTGCCAGATTGGATGTTGTAAGATTTGCACAACTATAAAACATGTAACTGCATGTCTCTAGTGGGCATTGATATCTTATTTTATCCATTTTAGTTGCTGAATCCACTTTGCTGGAAATTACAGCTTTACTTTGAGGTATTCTGTTATAAGGTACATACCATACTTAACGTCATGTGAAATAAAGTACATTTTATTTGTTCTGAAACTTGCATCAAGTTTAAATGATGTTTAGGTTTTGAAAGAGAGAAAGAGAGAAAAAACTCCACAATTTTATTCTCTTCTTTTGTACTGTGCTATACTATAGGCATTTCAATTATGTCTTTTTTTATTTGAATTTTTAAAATCTAATTTTAAAACTTTATTTATAGGAATTGCTCCAGCCTTTTGTTAATGTCATCTTATTCACTTCTCCAGTATCAAGAAATCAACCAACCAACCAATCAATCCATCATCAATCAAAAAGCACAATCTTCTGTACTTGCATTAAACCATTATTGCTAATTTAATACAGATTTTCCCATTTGATCTTTTTCTGTATCTATGTTGTTACCAGAATAAGTAATTTGAGGTTGTCAGCAAAGTTGGACACCAGGAGAATTCTTGAAGGAAAAGCTATTTTTAAACCTGAGAATTAATTCTACTTTGTTTGTCCATTAGGAATTGCGGTGGGAGTACTTTTATTAGATTAAAATGAGAAAGTCTCCCATTTAAATAAAGTTGCCTGAATAAGAAGAACAGCACCAAAGTTAATTAGCCTTTATCTGCCCTTGGTGAAGTCAAATTTGTTTCTGGACAGAACATGCTTTTCCATAAGAAGATAAAAGTTTATTTTCTAGATACATCACAATCAGTGAAATTTGAAGAGGAACAGTTGGGATGATGGCTTTTATGACCAATTCAGACTAGGCTATAAATCCATGGGGAGGAGAGAAGGAAAGAGAAACCATTGTATAAGCGTTTAGAATGTGTAGCTGACAAATGCGTTTCTTTTAAAATGGCTGGTAGCTGCTCCTGCTTGTTACAACATGCATTTCTATAGTGCTGCCACTTCACCCACTGGCTTGACAGTTGTCCCCATTCTGGATCCTCAAATGTATTGGAAGCACAATTCACAAATTTCCCAGGCTTAACGTCTGGTAGTCCCAGTACATCTGAAAGATATCCATTTAGGGAAGGGTGGCATAGAAGAGATTACAGTGCTGGCATATGGACTTCATTGTGCCCTATCTGTCTTTCTTAGTCTGCCTGATGCAGAAATCAATATATACATTCCTCTTAAATCTCAGATGGAAAGACCCAAAAATTAATTATTGCCAAGCAAAATGCATTAGAAAATCTCATGAAGTAGTTGATGAGAAGAGTGGGTGAGAGGGGGGAAGAAAAATATATATAGTAACAGAAAAAAATTATCTGCAGAAAAATGGCTGATGCTGTCAAGGGTAATATTTGGGAGGGGGTTAGGGAAGGGTCTTCTCAGCTACAGCTGAATCCATTCTTCATCACTCTATCTGTACCCATCTGTAGCCAAGATGAAGATACTGTCAAATTCTGACATGGCTGTATAAGCTACAAAAATGATTTGGAAGAACTGCTTCACACCTTTCTCTGATTTGTCAAAGCTTTTAAAACGTCAGTGCTGTAAGAAACAGATTCACAATGAGACTCCCAAGCAAACAACTTCCATAAGCCACAGTCAGAGCTCAAAGGAGGTAAATCTAGAGTTAATTAGATTGGGAAAGATTAGGCATAGATTAGTACTTTATCATGTCTGGGCAGCAAAGATCCAGGCAAGAGCCAGAGGGCAGCAAAGTGTTTCTAAATAGCTGATTCTTTCTGCCATCTAATGCATTCCTATGGTCCAAGTATGGAATGCTTAGGAAAGGTAGTGTTAGCTACTATACTTACAAAACCTTATTCAAGGAAGTTAAAGTAATATCAGAAAAATCACACCTGTTCCAAGTGGAGCATTGTAGATTCAGACTGAAATGGATAATTTATTTACTTATTATTTATTTATTATTCACATTTATATACCGCCCCATCTCCCTAAGG
>JAEANM010004154.1:0-21216 GCA_017656035.1 Myanophis thanlyinensis
CTTTGGGAGAGGGGGCGGTATATAAATTAAATAAATAAATAAATAAATTAATTAATAAATCACAGGCCAGGAAAAAAGGGAAATTCCCCACCAAGGGTACAAATTACTTTTAGCCTTCTTTAAACCATTGTCACCAACTCTTCCTCCTGAACTGAAGAGACAGACAGAATGACTAAAGCAGAGAATTCCAGTTTATGATGATGCAGAGCCAGACAGAGTGGAGACTGTTTTACACAACACCAGCTATACTAAAATTCTCAGAGGACTTAGTGATGGGAATCACTGAATTATTTCTTTCTGTTAAATATCACACAAGGCAAGAATGTCTCCCCAGCTCAGAAAAAGGAAAGCAAGTATTTCCTCCTCATCTTTGCATCCATCAAATATTTTGACAAAAGCAAATAATAGTGTGCATTAAAATTCATTTTTATTATACACCAAAGAGTAATTTAATCTAACACCAAAAACAGTGTAAGAAACACAAAACAGGAAGCATTGTTATTTCTCTTTGCTTTTCTTTTGTTACCCAGTGCTTTCTGGGAATAATAAAAAGTTTACTTTTCCATATAGCTGAATTTTGTTCAGAGGAAGAAAAGCAATTTTCTGGGACTCCAAGGAATTTAGAAAATCATTCCTAATTTCAAAAAGAAAACAAACTGATGTTAATTGAGGCACAGTACTTTTCCAAATGAAAGTTATGCCATTAGAAATCACTAAAGACTAGGTAGTTTCATTTGTCAAAGTTGCTCAAGTAGATCTAGTAGTTAGCAAGGAATTTTTCTTTCTTCTATTCAATTATGTTCCAATCTTGGAAATTGTTTGAACAAGAGCTTGTGGTTTTCTTGACCATTGCCATTGCCTTCTTTCTAATGGAGAGAGAGAGACAGAGAGAGAGAGACTGGCCCAAGGTCACCTAGCTGATTTCATGCCTAAGGTGAGATGCACAGTCTCCTGGTTTCTAGCCTGATGCCTTAACCACGAGACTAAATTGGTTCTGTGCAATGGCTAAACATTCTGTCTGTCTGTCTATCTATCTATCTATCTATCTATCTATCTAAATTCAGACTTGGGAGGAAAATCTCTTTAATGGGGCATGTAAATGTTTAAAATATATTTACGGATAATCCAAAAGGGATGAAGATTGTGTTATAATGAAGGTAGGAAGGTGTTGAAAACACTGGCTCTATTCAACTGGAAACCATGGTCCCAAGGGATTCTCTGCCTTATTTTGGCCAAAGTTTTATAAAGGCTAAGAGTGGATATTACTGAAAAGCTGCAGTGTGGAAATCATAATTTGTCTTTTTAATAAATACCCATGTGAACTACAGATAGAATGGTTACATCATCAGCATGTATGTAGTCAGTGATGAAGCAGTGAGCAAGACATGGAGGATGATGTTCTGGCTTAACAAAGACATCAACAACATTGCTAATATGTAAATTAATCAACGGTAAGACAAGAATACGTTTTTATTTCAGGCCTTTTTGAATAGGGCTTGGTTTGGTTAAATTGTTGCAATTGCCCTTTCATTGAGCTGTGGTGCCATGATGCATTGCTATTATCAATTTAAGGGATCATTGACCAATCAATGTGGCAGCTATTTTCCCCAAAGTCCACCGTGTGGTTTTGAATCGAAGGCTGGCCTTAAGTCATTGACAGGAATACAGAGGCACCTTTTGGTGGGATAGAGCAGCACTACTTTTGGTCACCAGGGACCAGTTCCGTGGAGAGATTTTTTTCAGGACTGGAGTGTTGTGTGCTGTCTGCATCTCATGGATACAGCTTCAGTTGTTTGCATGGCCTGGTTTCTGACATGCTGTGGATCGGTGCTGGACCATGAAGCGGTGGTTGGGGACTCCCAGGATAGAGGGAGGCTATTTCTCAGCCAAATCATTATACATTGGTCAATTGTTGAATGTTCAGACCTGAATCTTGTGTATAATTTTCTAATTACAAATGAGATACTACTTCTCAATAATTAGTGGGATCAGACTTATTACTATTTTTGTACAGTGGGAGGTGATATAATTAAGCCAATTTTTGGGGATACTGAAAGAGGGATTAGGACAGATGACCACAGGTGGGATTTATTTTTAAAAATTCTACTAAGATTAGATCTTTATTTGCAGCTTTATTGTCCCATAGGGAATTAAGTTATAGCTATTTATAGGGTTGAATTCTGCTAGAAATCAATATATTTGGTGTCAAAACACTGCCTTCAAAATATCACAACCTGGTATAACCTGGTCCTGTTGTGTAGTGTATATTTTGTTTCTTCTCCTTTAATACCTTTTTTAACAGAATAAAGATTTCATATGAAAAGGAGTTATTACTTATGTTAGCATTCTTGTAAGCTTTGATGACCTGTGTTGTAGCTGAAATGTACTCCCTATCAAATCAAGATTTGACGTGTTTGTTAGACAGATATAAAGAAGAAGGTCATCTTGACTATAAATGGTCTTGGGCAAAGCTGATGATTAGGTGGAAAATAAACAGTTCTCAGGAGCATCATTGGCTGTCGTTATAGATTGTCTCCAAAAATTAGCAGCTGGGTCATCAAAAAATTTATTTGAGACAACTTATAAGACCACAAAGATCTACGGTTTGTGTCAGTGGAAGGGAGAACATAAACTAGTGGGGTCTCAATTTTGCTTTATTATATCAAGAACTGAAACAACCACTAGTGAGATATGGTTACTCTTTAGATACAAAAAGTCACATTAAAAATATTAGCAACAAGATGCAAAATCACTATGTATTAGCTATTATAGCAATAGCACTTAGACTTCTATACCTCTTTAGAGTGTTTTACAGCTCTCTCTAAGCAGTTTACAGAGTCAACATATTGCCCTCAACAATCTGGATCCTCATTTTACCCACCTTGGAAAGATGGAAGGCTGAGTCAGCCTTGAGCCTGGTGAGATTTGAACTGCCAAATTGCAGGCAGCCAACAGTCAGCAGAAGTAGCCTGCAGTATTGCACTCTAACCATTGCGCCACTGCGATTCTTTATTATCATCTAGTAATTGAGAGTAAATGCTCCTCTTCAGCCTAGGGTGACCAAGCGTCTTCTTTTGCCCGGACTGGACGTAAAAAGTGGAGATGTCATGTCTGGGCAAATGGGGAAAAGCGGCTCCGGCAAGACGAGCATGCACTCCATCGCACTTAGAAATCCCGCGATGGCATCACGGGATTTAGAAATCCCACGATGGAACGCATGCTCGTCTTGCGGGAGCCGCTTTTCCCCATCAGTAGCACCTGGCTGGTGGGAGAAGAGCTGCTGCGGAGCTGCGGCCCCCCACCCCCACCCCCACCGCTTGAGAACAAGTACAAGATACTTTCGTATCTTGGAACATAATTTGTAAGTAGAGACTATTTTTTTCTCGTCCTCTTTTTTGGAAATCAAATATGGTCACCCTACTTTAGCCACAGTTCATTTTCAGGGTCATCTGACATAAAGTAATTAAGTATCTTTAAGTTTCAATGAGAGTATTGAACCTCCTCGGTTAATAGCAATGAGACTTCAGTAGATTTCCATGAGTTCATCCCAGCTGATAATGCACAAGTAGATTATAGTGCTGGAAAAAAGCCTCATCATTGGTCCCTATCCTGGCATCAGACTAGCCTGTAACTATTTCTAACAAGTTTGAAAATTTGAGAATTAGGTCTCTTAATGCTCAAGAACAATAAAAATGGAAGGATCTTCCTCCAGGGTGGGCAAGAGAAAGAAAATAAATGCTGGTTGAGAGAAGCAGGGGTTGCTCTTGGTCAGGGCTGTCAAACTTGCGGCCCTGAGCCGAGTGTGTCATGCTCCAGCCACACCCACGCCCGGATTAGCGAAGGGGGGGAAATCATGATACATCACGTGACAACGCTGTGGTGATGCGAATTTAACATCTTTGCTCTTGGTGGATCCCTGGAGGGAGTATCTATGAAGTCATTATGGTAGCAGCTTTCCTGGATGTACTGGAGCCATTACTGTGCCGCTGTTGGGAAGCACATTAGCTACATTGTACTTCACACTTTGTAGTATCAAAGTAAAGAAAGGTATTCCTTTGTAGATTGCAAGGCCCAAACGATCCTGGCTTCCATCTCTTCTGTCAAGGCAGGAAAGCATGCCCAGATTAATTCATCCTGGAGAGAGTTCTGCTTGTGTGACTCAAGGACAATCTCAGGCCAGGTTTTATCTGTATCTTTTCTACAAATGCTGCTCTTGGCAACCAATGCAGGGTCAGAGGGTGCTAATACAGGTTTGATTCTCAGAACTTTAAAATTTGATTGGGAAAGATCCGAAAGGAATTCAGATAGCAAGATAAATGGTAGCAGCTGACTCAAGTTATATCCATATATCCATTTGTCCAAATGGACAAGTTTTAAGAAGTTTTAAGACGTTAAACTGAATTAGAATTTGACATTAAACAAATATTCAATATTCTAGTAGCATATTGGGACCAATAATATTAGAAGAAAGCATTAATGTTTTCCTGCTGCTGAAAATGTTTTCTAACCAATCTTGGCTGATCTCAAAAAGCTAACCAAGGTTGCACAAGGTTATAACTTGGATGAAAGACCACAAGGAAATCCCCAAACTGCAGATTAGATCGAAAAGTTAAAAAAAATCCTAGAAGGCAATGGCAAACCACTACATTTTGCCAAGAAAAAAATTAATGGATGTATTCAGACCATCACTTGGAGTCAAGCTGATTCATGGACTACAATGTAAATAAAATCTAGCTGTAAATATAGTACAGAGGAGAAAAATGCAATTACAAGAAGGAGTCTGGAAATGATATAAATATTTATGTGCATATATACCATTGTATAGTTTTTAACACTAAGTAATGCTTCTGTAGTTTTGATAAGATTGCAGGGAAAAGTAAAATTCATTGGAAGTAATATTTTTTTCTGCCCTATCAACAAAGTATTGCTTGGCCATTGCACAGGAAAGATATTTCTGAACCCACAACAAACTGTCTGGTGGAGTTTCCTTCCTTCTTGGAACTCCACTGATGATTTCTTCCAGTGAAATTACTGCAAGTCACTCTGAAAATTCCAGTTAACGAAACAAAGTTTTAAACTAAGCAGTGCCCAACATGTAAAGTCACTAAAGTAAAATTAATACAACCATTAAATGTATACATGGCACAAATGAGGTTTCTGACATTTAATGTAGCACTTCATTAGAAAAAGAAATCCTAGTAAAAATTATGAACATTATACTTGTTAATATGTACTACAAGACTTCAAGAACACTTGGCAATGTTTGCTTAGTATTTATATATCATTATCTTCCTTCAGAGATAACACAAATGTCATATGGAAACCTGTGCTGAGGCTTGATTAAAGTTTTTGGTTAGAGCTAGTGAGAGCAAAGTTCTTGGGCTAATTTTGGGCCAGTCAGATTTTTTCTCCTTAGTCTGCTTCATAGGGTTGTTGTTGTTGGGAAAAATTGGAGGAGGAAATGTTATGTGTATGCCATCTTAAACACCAGAAGGAGTATAAATCTAGTAAATAATAAATAAGCTCCTGAAATCAGCTTCAGAAAAAATTGAGTATATAATGAATTCCAAAAGAAAAATGGCAAAAACTGAAAAGACATTTGTGCCTTTGATGTGTTTTTCATCCACTGAAAGTCATTTTCTTTTTTTCTAAAACCAGGGTATTGGAGTAGATTTCTCAAGCAAGAAAAAAAAAGACACAAAAAACCACAAAGTTTGGTATGTGCAACAGAGGAATAACAATAATAGGAAACCATATTGAGTTTGCAGGCTGTGTAAACTGCTCTTTTTGAAATGTGCATCACTTGAAGCAGCAGTGCCTGTAGAGGAAATCAAGTTGAACAAGATGGCACATGTGGCCTGAAGTCCATTGATGCATGTACAAAGAGACAGGGCCACCATGTTTATATAGACTCCATATGACCAATGCATTCATACAATTGGCAGGGACTTAGAGGACATCCACTCTAAACCCTGCTCAGAAGAGAGGAACTTCTTAGCATGGTTTGTATGGTGAATTTTATTTTTTTATATATTTACAATATATCCTGCCTTTGTTATTTTTATAAATAACTGAAGGCAGTGAACATACACAGTATTCCTTCCTTCTTCTATTTTCCTTACAACAACCCTGTGAGTTGAGTTAGATGGAGAGTGACTGGCCCAAATTCACCCGTGGCTTTCGTGCCTAAAGTGAGACTTAGAACTCACAATCTCCTGGTTTCTAACTGGAGACCAAACTGGCTTCTTAACCTCTAGACCAGTGTTTCTCAACCTTGGCGACATTAAGATGTTTGGACTTCAACTCCCAGAATTCCGAAGCCAGCTTTGCTTTACTGGCTAGAGAATTCTTGGAGTTGAAATCCTAACATCTTAACATCGCCAAGGTTGAGAAACACTGCTCTAGACCAAACTGGCTCTGTGACAATGTCTGAACAGAACTTCTGTATTGATTGGCTCATTCTAGAAGCATCTCTTGCTAAAAAAGCTCCTCCTACTGTTTTGTATGGATGCCTGTTATCTTTTTCAAAATTTAGGATCACTTATCTTAATGTCAATTCAATTGAAGTATTTAAACTGAATCTGTGGGAACTGCAGTTTAATTATTCAGATCAGCCATTTTTGTTACAAGAAGATATCCTCAGGATAGCAATAAATTTATATAGACGATACAATCTGCTTCTGCAATAAAATGGTTGTTAGGAATAACAACCATTTAAAATCCCGATTGGTTTCAGAAATTAGAACTCATTCAAAACTATCCAGAGATGGTAGTTTTGGTAGTATTAAATAGTTAAGTAATATTTATTGTACTACAGTATAAGATCTTTACACTTGAAAAGGGATAGCAAGACAGAAATGTTTTCCTGCATATAATGTGAAAATGAAAATTTTTAAATGTTTTGGAGTAATAACATTTTTAGGGTATACTAAAAATATTGCACCAAAAGGTATTACAAAAACTATTTTTCTCTGTATCTGAGGTGGGACTTCAAATAGTGGTGAGCTACATGACTATTGGTGAACAGCAGCTGACAGTTCCCCACCTCTATTTCTGACTACCAAATGAGTATTTCTTCCATAAAGAGTTTATGTCTGTTAACTGAAGGGGAAATTTTAGAAGAAAATTGGAAAAAAGCAGGCATGGTCAATTCTGAAATACAACCTTTGAAGAAAAAAGTATACCTTAAAAGTAGTGAAACATACAGTAGAAGCAAGGGAGGAAGATTTAGGGAGATTCTATACTGTTTTGTTACATATCATACCAAGAAAAAGGCCAAAAATCTATTAATAAGCATACACAACACATATCCTCAAATTATTATAAATGTCAGACCTGCCCCAATCCAATCCCTTAGGAAAGAAAGACCTTCAACTCCATTTGGATGAAGTAATAGGTTATTTTGATTAAAGAACACTGGTGACAGCAAAGTCAGACTAGAACTAAGTTTCCTGCACAAAAAAATACAAAAATTTCCCCTTTATTCCAGCCTATGACCACTCTGTCTTTAGCCAATGAAAATCCACCTAGGTGTTTTGAGAATACTGAGATGTTTGGGGTACACATTTTTTCTCAGGGTACATGGTCTTGAGTGCTTGTACAAACTGTTTCCAAGCTGCTCTTTGTCAAGTTGTCATTCCCCACTTCCTAATTCCCATCATATACCAATACATTTTTATTGTCCATTTGTTCCCCCCATGTCCCCTCTCTCCTAGCCTTTGATGCCAGGATGCCAGTGAGTTGCCAAGCTGAAGATGGCAGACCTGACAGTAAAATTCTCCTGTGAACAGCCTGAAAATCCTTACAAACTTCATTTCAGATGTGATCAACTACATATTATCTGCAATAGTTATTAAGCTTAATGCATTTGTGACCAGACAAGGGGAATTGTATCTTTCATTCAGATGATAAAAATATTCTTCTGTAGGGCCATGGCTAGCCTTAGAACGGGAAGTCCTTGATCCTACATATGTGGAGGCAATAGATTCCAACTGGGCCTGGAGTTACAAAGGAATCATGATGGGGGCAGGAGCCAAGGTAAGGGACTAGGATCAGTGACAGACAAATCCAGGTGTACACATAACTACTGCTACAGTATTGTACTCAAGGAATGAATGTGGGTCAGGCCCTATTTCTCAAACCAAACCCATTTTACAATTTTTTATGAAATTAAAATTAATAAGGCTATTTTTAGTGCCATGAGTTTCTAGATAAATGGATGGATAGATGGACTGAATAAAAAGTAATCCCCCCCCCATAATTAAATAGAAAAAAATGTTGAAAAATAAATCCTTGAAATGAATCCAATTCCAAGAACAGCTCCATCAACAAAAGAATTTGAATACATCATTTTTAAAAATGAGGATTAATTAAAACAAACATTTATGTCCAGGAATTGTAATCGGATATTCATAAGGACAAATACTTTCAAACGGAAAAGGCAAGGGGGTGGTCTTAGTGCTTTAACATAATGAATACTCCAAGGAGTTTTTTTCCCCCTACTTAGGGAAATTCTCACTTTCTTCTGGTAATATCCTGTTGGATGTGTCATGGGATTTCCAAAGCGGCTGGAGTCTTCTATATAAGGCAGTGAGCTGAGTAATAGGCCAACAATCAACAAGTGAAAGCAGAGCATCAATTTAAAGCTTGAGTTTGCAGAAGACAACAAATATTGTGTTCATCAAACTAGAACTAAGATTTCATATTCCACAGTTGCTATTGGTAAGTAAAAAAAAGTTTGAGAGCTTTTTTTATTATTTTTCAAAGGATGCCAAAGGGAAAGTTGAATAGAAAAAGGACATGTGAGTAATGACAATATTCATGCCATCTTAAAACTACAATTTGCTAAATTTCTTTTAGAATATACATTTATAATTCAGATTCAAAAGAATAAAAATAATTCAAAAGAATAAAAATAATTCAAAAGAATAAAAATTATTTATATTACTTTTCACATTAATCTGCCCTTTAAAATTAAACTATAAATTCTACAGAGAGCTAATGCCAATCTGAATTTTCTTAAAAATATAGAAATCTAACATACAGTTTGTAAGTGTCACTTCATGAAGTTCATACTTTATAATATTAGGCATGTCCAGAAAATAATTTTCTCCTAATTATTGAATTGCAGTTCTCAGAATTCTCAGCCAGCATGGCTAATTGCCATTCAATATAACCAAATGCCAATTGTTGGCAATTGTCATTTCAATGCATTTGGAAGGCAGATTAAGGGAGCGAAAAAGAATAAATTATTTTAACTTTACACTTTAAATAGTATGCATGCAGAATGTTTCCTCCAGTTCAACACCTTTCTAGCTCCAGTTTGTATTTACAGCATTCCAATGTTTCAAATAAATTCCGTCTTGCTCTCTTGAAAACGATCCTGTAATCTCACTGAGGAATCTGTTGCTGATAGCTGGGAGTGGAAAGTGAGAGGGCAAAAGAACTTTGTATGACAGAAGGCTGATGAGGTTTAACTGCTACTTTTGTTTGCATTTCAAGTTTAACATATAACTGCATGTGAATTGTATGATTTTATTTATATATACACACACACTTGAGAAAACCCATTACTTCTGTTCTTTTTACAACAATCTACTATTTTATTTTATTTTTTTAATCCAGACACTGCAGCACTGCCAACAGGAACAAAGCCAGAGGATTTTAAGATTGTTTCTGCTGTGATGAATACCTTCTATTTTCTCTCCATTCTTTGCTATGGTAAGTGAGTGTTTCAAACCTTAGGAGCCTTCCTGATTGAGTGGAAGCAACATTTCTTATGATGGGTTTCTTTTCACTGAAACAGGAATCTTATTTTATACTTTTTAAAAATTACACAAATAATACAAACTAGAAAAATATTTTGTCTAAAAACAGACAGCAAACTAATATCAAAAATACAGGATAGTTTGTGTATTTTATGTTTGTGTGAGGGTGAATGGTATCAAATATCTACCAAGATCTGCTTAATGATGTTCTCTCATAGTAGTTTCCAAACTGTCTGAAGGAGAAAGTTATCACCAGATTCATTTTTCTCTTCCTTTTTATTAATTCTCAAAACACAGACTATCATTCTTGTCTGTTTCATCTTTCTATCTTTTCTAGAGCACTTGTTATATTTCATCCACTTCCTTTTTATTCTGTTTTCTTAATCAAGTCCTTTGTTTCCACTGGGGAAAAAAAGCTCTAGCTTCCTTTCTATATTACAAGCCCATTCTAGGCATATGGCTGGTAGTTTTGTGCTCTCTTTCTATTCCACCCAAGCAGAGGTGAAATTCAGCAGGTTCTAGCAGGTTCGCTAGAACTGATAGTAAATTTTCTAAGCAGTTCAGAGAACTGGTTGCTAGAAGAAATCTCCTTTTGTTTTTTTTCCACTTTACAGGGTTAATCCTGTAAGGAAGGCAGAAAAAAACATTCTGGTGTTGTTTCTAGCCTAATCTTTATTGCCCTACTTACAGAAACTACCCACCCGGTCACATGATCCCCCAGCCACACCCATCAAGCCACACCACAGAACTGGTAGTAAAAAAAATTGAATTCCACCATTGCATCCAAGTCATAGGAAGGCATAGTTATCTCTCATTTGTTTTTTAAACCAAAACCATTTCTCTTCCCATAGCTATCCTCTCTACCTTTATTTCTGTCTTCTTTTAGCATGAACTACATTTCCGGTCTCTAGGGCTTATGTTAGTTCGGATAGTTAAATTCTAACACAACAATGTGTTGTTATCTCTTGTTTTAGGACTTTCGTTATTTAAGGTCAGCAATGGCTGGACATACCATGCCTCAGAGGAAGATATGAATTACACCAAAGCAGAGAAATGGTGTAAAACTCATTTTACAAATCTGGTTGCTATTCAGAATAAAGAGGAAATTCACTACTTAAATGCAACATTTCCTAGAAATTCAAATTATTACTGGATTGGTATCCGAAAAATTGAGAATGAATGGAGATGGGTTGGAACAAACAAGCAACTGACCGAAGAAGCTAAAAACTGGGCTGAAGGTGAACCAAACAATGGAAAAAAGAATGAGGACTGTGTTGAGATCTATATAAAACGAACAAAAGATTCAGGAAAGTGGAATGATGAACCATGTTATAAAACTAAAAGAGCTTTGTGCTATAATGGTATGGATTGATATCAATCTAATTACTGTTTATACTGTTTTTTAGTAGAAAACTACACATCTATTTTTAGGACAGTTGTAAATATTGAAAAATAAAGGGTTAGATTCAGATTGAATCATTCTTGATGTAAAATTGTAAATTAATAATAACTCTTAATGGGACTTCTGTAAGAATATAGTTGGAGTAATTTCACTGTATGGATTCTGCTTCTAATATTCCAAAGAGCTATATTAAAAAATTTTAAATGTCAGATGTAATAATTGTTGGTGGCTATAAATGGAAGTCCAATCAAATTAACATTGGATGTATCTTGTGAAGTGCAAAGTTATGTGGTTACTATGGGAAGTCATATGAAAGAAATTGTGGAAGCAGTTTTGCATGAAAGCAAGAAATTGGAAAAAATTTCTGTAATTTATGTAAATGGCTGTTTCTGTCTTTTTTTTTTTCCATTGTGGAAAATGTTTCCACTGAAATTTGTATAATACAGCAGACAGCTTTTAAAAAGAAAAAAAGAAAGAGCACCAAAAGGACCAAAAGCCCCAAAGGGGAATATGAATCTGCAAGATAGAAAGTTTTTTTTCCTCTTTCCTTCTTAAAGGGAAATGCCTTATTCTACTATCATGTTATAATAGCCATAATATCATTACTGTACATTTCTCCTTGGAATTATTAAAGAAAAATGTAAAAAAGGAGAAAGATAATATTACACATTATAACAGCAGAGAGAATAGCACTGGCTCAATGTTGGAAAGGGGACTTTGTCCCAACAGAAGGTTTGATAATTCATACAATCCTAGAATGCACAAAAATGGATAGGCTTACTCTGGAGCTAAAAGAGAAAGAAATTTCAGAATATTATAAAGTCTGGGAAAAGTGGTATTCATGGATGTATAACAGAATTAAAGATTCAAATGAATAGGAAAGACATAAAGTTGAATACAAGGAAGGCTCACAGAGACAAGCATTTAGAAATGTTAAGAAATTGTCGAATCATAGGTTATATATGTACCGTTGGAAATAAGGACTGTAAATATTCAATAGGTTATAAATTTTTACATTGTTTGTAATTGTTTTTAAGAATTTTTATATTTAATAAAGTTTGTTTAAAAAATATTACTGTAACATTTTCACAATACAATCTGCTTAATTGTCTTGCAGCCTCTTGTACTCCAAATTCCTGCAGTGCTCGTGGAGAATGTATAGAGACAATTAACAATTATATCTGCCAGTGCAACAAAGGGTTCTATGGACGTGACTGTGAACATGGTATGATTAATTAGTCATTTAGTTAGTTCAAACTGGATTTCCCATTCTGTCCCTTTGTTCCACTTTGAAACAAATGCCTTATCCAAACTCTTTTGTTATCTTGTAGTAATTACTTGCAATCAACTGGAAGACCCAGATCAAGGTATCTTTACATGCAACCATCCAATACAGGATTTTGGCTTTAATTCTTCTTGTGATGTTCAATGCAAGGAAGGTTACAAACCGACTGAGATGAAATCAATAACATGTACAGATTCTGGAAAATGGTCTGCACCATCTCCATCCTGTAAAGGTATGTGCATTTGCCTGCTGAAACCAAATGAAAACCAAAGAGAAATTGTTTAATTTCTGCGTGGTTGAATTAGAAACATTTTATTAAGTTGTGAAAACATTTTGTGCTATCTTCAGTTGTGTCTCAAGTCACTCTGAGCAATTTGCTAAGTTACCAAAAGATGGATTTTATTTTGCCAATACACTGAGGTTTTATGCATACAAAAGCATTCTACGCTGAAACTTCATTTTTAGTTAATTATTTCAGTTATTTCTGGTAGTCAGATTGAAAAGATTAACATATTAAATTATCACAGGAATCAATAATATAAATTACATTCTATTCTGCATTCTATTATCTGTCACTTATTACAGTCCCTGACTTATGACTACAATTGATGCTAAAATTTCTGTTGCTGAGAAAGACAGATGTTAAGTGAGTTTTGCCCCATTTTACAAGCTTTGTTGCTACAGTTGTTAAGTGAATCACTGCAGTTATTCAGTTAGTAACACAGCTGTTAAATGAATCTGCCTTCCTTATTAACTGCTTGTCAAAAGGTGGGAAAAGGGGACCACATGACCCCAGGATATTGCAACCATCATAAATACATGCCATTTGCCAAGTATCCACATTTTGATCATATGACCATGGGGATGCTGCAAAGGTTCTAATTGTGAAACACAGTCATAAGTCACTTATTTCAGTGCTGTTGTAACTTTGAACAGTCACTGAATAAATGAGTATAAGTTGAGGACTGTATAGTCATTGTTATTGTAATTTTATAAGTATTCTGATGAAGAATTCATAGCTTTAGTTTGTCTTCAGCCAATAGGCATTTTGTTGATTAAGGAACAGGCCTAATCTAACAGCGTACAATTCTGTTTCTAGTTGTGGAATGTCATGCACTACAGAAGCCTGCACATGGTTTATTCAACTGCTCCAATCCTACTGGAAATTATGCCTGGAATTCATCTTGCAAGTTTTCTTGCAATGAAGGTTTTGTTTTGAAAGGCCACGATATGCTCCAGTGTGGTGCATCAGGAGAATGGGATGGACAGGAGCCTACATGTGAAGGTGAAAATCTTATCTTATTTCCTTTACAGTTGCTGTTTTTCTATGTTCTGTTCTTTGACCATATATGAGATGACTTACGGCATGATCTTCCTTTATTTCAGTGGTGAAATGTCAAGCAGTACATCAATCAGAAGGAAGCCTTATGAATTGTTCCCATCATGATACAGAACTGAAGTATAAGTCAACCTGTGAATTTGCTTGTGCAAAGGGTTATGCTTTAAGAGGATCACCCCAGATTCAGTGCTTATCAGATGGACACTGGAGCCAGCCGATTCCTGTTTGTGAAGGTAAGAGACAGAAAGCAGACTATCCAGTAATATATTTTGGCTATCAGTGCTACCTGCATGCCAGGATTCAGTTGTCATATTTATTGTAGTGACAGGGATTTTACTAGAATTTTATTAAATAAGCATCTTTATGCTTTTGAAGCATAATTACATCAAAGTCAATTAACTTCCTTTTCCACTTATACAATATTAACCTCCAAACTCATCATTTTTATATATAATTGCCATATATGTTATTAAAAATGACAATAAAAAGTTATATGAAAATAGAACTATCATATGAAAATATAATACCATCTTTTTTCACTCTAAGTGATAATTTAAATTCTGTCATTTACAGCTGTGCATTGCAGTGAACTACAGCCTCCAGCTTATGGCTCCATGAGCTGCTCTGATCCTTCTGGAAACTCTGCCTGGAATTCAACCTGCAAGTTTACTTGTGAAGAAGGATTTAAACTGAATGGATCCAGTGAACTCCAATGTGATGCTTCTGGACACTGGGATGCATCACAGCCAGAATGTGAAGGTACCTTCTTATGTTAATTCCTAGTATTGTTTTCCTACAGGATATATATTTTTTAATGTAGTGAATTGGCCCATTTATCATCAAAGTAAATTGTTGTTATTTGAGACTCCAAAACAAGATGGCTGCTGAGGAGTAAGGGCCTTTTTTTTCTTGTATTTATGATCTGCTGTGTTTGCTGCCAGAGCCAGAGTTTGGCAGTCTTGCTCCCTAGATTTGAAAGGAAGCATTTAGGAATGGCCCAAGAGGGCTTTTGGATGGCTGTGGACCCACCCATGAGGGGAAATCATTGCAGTTCCTTGTAGGAGCAGCTGAAAAATCAATGGGAATTTACATCTCTTCCTATCAGCAGAATGTTATCCATAAGCATTCCTGTAATTTTTAAGTTCACTTTTTGAACTTTTGTTTTTGTTATTATCTTTAAAAATTAATTGGTTGACTGAATGCTGATTTATATCAACCGCAGTTTTGGAATTTTAATTTTATCTTTCTCTTATTATTGTTCACAATTTTTATTACATACTCGTATATACTTCTATATATTTGTTATTACTGCTTTTTCTGTTAACTATTTTGTTATTAATATATTTTGTAGGCGACAGGCTAATAACTTGTAACTAGATTTGGCAATTTAACAGTTTAAAATAATTTTGGCCTGTTTTACAAGGGGTGGGAAACTAACATTGCAGTATTATATTAATCAGCATTCAGTTAGGGAGGATGCTGTGTCTATATGTGTTAGTCTTTTTTTTAGTGTTTTTTTGTTGGGATGTTTAATTCTCTTGTCCTTTTTTTCAATATTTTGGCATTGTGTATTTTAAATTTCTTTGAATAAATTAATTTTTTTCACACACAAAAATACATTGTTGCATGTGCTGTGTTTATTTCCAGCAGTAAAATGTGTAGCAGTGCAGCCTCCTGAAATGGGAATAGCCAAACATTCTTCCAACGATACAAATCCAAGTTTCAAATCGGTCTATGAATTTAGTTGCATGGAGGGTTACATGTTGAAAGGATCATCCCATATTCATTGTTCATCAAATGGTGACTGGTCTGACCCAGTTCCTAAATGTGAAGGTAAACTTTAAAAGCAATGAGACATTGCCGTTTGTCACTTCCATACATTGGCTGAAATTAGCTGAAACAATGCATTATCAAGCACTTTTGTATAATTTCTTTGATTCAGGATGAGTCTATAAACAATGCATGCATACAGCAAATGTTTATAAAGAATCAGAACCTTTGAATTTTGTACCCATTTTAAAGAAAGAAAGTGCAAATAAATTATAGAAAGTAGTATTTCAAGAGTTGTATTTTCATCATGAAGAAAAGGATCTTGCAATTTAAATCAGACTAGTCCCTTTGACTCCAGTGATAGAACATCCCTTAGGTTACTATGAATTTCATTCCCCCCAAAAAAGGACAGCGAAATTTAAGACAGTTTTATTGGGAATTTATTCTAAAATTTAAAAGAGTGATGGAAATCTTGTTGAAATATAATTTATATGTGCTGCAATAAACACCAATGAATTTTTATGCTGCCTTAAAGTTAGGTCTCTAGCCCTTCAACTCATACTCTTTTTTTGAGGAAATAATAAATTCTTATTTATCAAATAAATTTCCTTGGGTATCCAGCAAAATTATGGAGACTCTGAAACAGAAAATAAATACATAATTGGGAGATGAGTTTAAATGAAACCTCAGTACTATGATAAGAAATTCATAGCTTTAGTTTGTCTTCAGCCAATAGGCATTTTGTTGATTAAGGAACAGGCCTAATCTAACAGCGTACAATTCTGTTTCTAGTTGTGGAATGTCATGCACTACAGAAGCCTGCACATGGTTTATTCAACTGCTCCAATCCTACTGGAAATTATGCCTGGAATTCATCTTGCAAGTTTTCTTGCAATGAAGGTTTTGTTTTGAAAGGCCACGATATGCTCCAGTGTGGTGCATCAGGAGAATGGGATGGACAGGAGCCTACATGTGAAGGTGAAAATCTTATCTTATTTCCTTTACAGTTGCTGTTTTTCTATGTTCTGTTCTTTGACCATATATGAGATGACTTACGGCATGATCTTCCTTTATTTCAGTGGTGAAATGTCAAGCAGTACATCAATCAGAAGGAAGCCTTATGAATTGTTCCCATCATGATACAGAACTGAAGTATAAGTCAACCTGTGAATTTGCTTGTGCAAAGGGTTATGCTTTAAGAGGATCACCCCAGATTCAGTGCTTATCAGATGGACACTGGAGCCAGCCGATTCCTGTTTGTGAAGGTAAGAGACAGAAAGCAGACTATCCAGTAATATATTTTGGCTATCAGTGCTACCTGCATGCCAGGATTCAGTTGTCATATTTATTGTAGTGACAGGGATTTTACTAGAATTTTATTAAATAAGCATATGATGTGGAAATATTGTATTTGTAGTTTCTAATCCTTTGAGGCAGTGCTACTTCAAAGTCATAGAATTATAGCAATAGTTATGAGAGAATTCAGTAGAGAGAAGGCATGAATTTGGGGGCTTAAGCTTCTGAAAATTCTCAGGTGGCCGTTTTGCTTTGTAAATCCTAAACAAAATGCAAATAGCAACCCAAAGCTCCAGTTCTTCATAACAGTTACTTGGTCTGGCTTCCATGAACACAACAGGGTTGTTGATGGACCACCATTTTTGCACTCATGCTGCAAGGGAAAATATATGAATTTTGAAAAAATTATCCTTATACAATAAATGGGAACGAATTACTAGAATAATATATAGTATTTTTTTCTTCTGTTCAATCATGTCTAATTCTTGGATAATGCCTGAGCAAGTTTTTTCAGAAGTGGGTTGCCATTGCTGTCTATAACAATAGATTCAAAGCCAGTAGAACAGATTTTTGCACTCTTGTAATTTATTCCAATTTTCAAATTTTAGGTTCTCCAACACTTGGGAAATCCTTAGCAATTGGTACATCAGTTACTGGGCTTTCTGTCCTATCATTGGCATCGTTCATTATCTGGGCCCAAAAGCATCTTCAAAGAAAAAGTAAGACATTTTCACAATCTATTGTTTTAAAGTACGGTAATACCCAATTGTTTCTATACAGTAACTGCAATACTCTGTAGAAATACCAAATTACAAGGTAAATCTCTTAGCCTAATCTACCTTACAAAGTTGTAAATAAAATAGGAAGCAGGACTGTTAGGTATGTTTATCATCTTGAGTATTTGTGTGTATGTGGATAAAAGTTTTGTCTGAATGCAGATAAATAACAAGTGTATTAAAATGTAATGTATCTTTTTAAAACAGATATAATGTAAAGTATTACAAACAGACATGAAAGAATTTTTTTTCACTCTTACTGCAATCCTCTGAAATTGAAATTGTACATTCAGACAAAACTTCTACTGGAAGCAATGGGAGATTTCTTTAAATTAGAAGATTTGAATTCACCTTCATGACAGCTGTAGTCCCATAATTTTTCCTAGGCTGATATTATCTGTTTTTTAAAAAGAAATCTCTATATTAAATATAAATTAAATTAGTAACTGAAGTACATTTAACTCTATGAACAAGTGTTACGGGAATGGACTTGCATTTTGATAATAGATGAGAGCAAAATAAACTTAAAAAGCAACTTATGAGAATGCTTTTGATACTTATATAGTCATAGAATCATATGTTTCACATTCTTTGTATGTATATAAAATGATTCTTTATAGAATGAAGAAGATAATTCAAATATGCTTATATCAGCAATTGCTAAAAATGGGATATCCTATTTACTTTACTAATTGTCTCTTTTTCTTTCCTTCTGTTTCTGCATTGCCCTTCTCTCTTGCAGAAAAATCATTCACTCTTACAAGGTATGTTCCTTTTCCAGATTCTTGAAGAATCCAATGCAATTTTTGGCTGTTACTATATTGTTTTGAGATCCAGTAACTTACGTTATTTTTCTTGTGCTTTTTAGCAGTGCCTCAAGCCTTGATTCAGAAGGTAGTTCCCAAACTCAAATTGTTTAATCAAGTAAGTTATGAAGAAAGCTATTCTTTATTGCTTTTAATAGTACATAGAATGGTGGATGGCTGGAGGCCAAGAGCATAACTCAGCAGTAATGTGCTACTCTCTATAATATGAAAATAGCCACGAGCACATGGTAATATTTCTAATAAGGAATTAACATTTCTAATAAGGAATATTAGGTAGCAGGACTGAAAAATGGGACTTTCTCTGAGGCCTGGAGAAATACTGGTTGACAAATTAGACCATATGCATTTTATGTTAAATCACATGTTTCGATAAAAAGCCGAACATCTTTTTATAATGCTTGACATTTTTACTTCATGGCTGGAGATTGATTTATGAAAAATTTATATATTTTTCCCATCGTGACAAAGTTGACTAAGAAATTATTACAGTAGTTAAGACACATTTAAAATTTAACTTCTGAATCCTTAGAAAATGAACTGGGACTTTCAATGTTCGATGGGATAAATTTTTCCATCTTCATCCAGGAAGGACTATACTAAAGTGGGAAACAATTGGCTGATCTATTTCATATATAATGCTTTTAAAAATGGATTTATACAATTTTAGATTCGATTTAATCTTACACCCACTTTTCCAGGAGTACAGGTTGTCCTTTCTTAGTGAGCACAATTGGGACAGCAACTTTGTTGCTTAATGAGCACTAAGCAAAACATCAAGTGAACATGACAGACTTAGAACACCACTTCCCATTTGGTTGTTAAGTGAGTCACCACAGGTCATTAAGGAGATATCACATGAGTACGACTTCTAATTTTACTGCCAAATTTTTCTTGTATATTATTGTAGTAAATTCAGTTTTCCCAAACTTTCATTACAATATTTTCATTGTTCCTTTGTGTTCCTTTTGATGTTTGGATTTTTAAGGGAATTATATACATTAAAATTACACAAAAGTGAGGTGTAATGGCAAAAAGCTTAGGAATCCCTGCTCTGGAGGAAAGGATAAATAACAGGTAATTTATTAATCAGTCCAATAATCTGCCTAATATTACAGAGCTAAAATATTAAAAACAGTGAAAGGGATAAAATATGGTAATAAAATACTTTAATACGTAGTGTAGGAAAAAATACAATAAAATATTCACTGAATTCCTGGTCAGTTAATAAAATTGTCTGAATGTTAAAATAACATCATAATAACTTTGATACAAATGTGCTTAGTCATACAGAAGGTGGGTTGTTGTTTTTTTAAGAAAGAAACATCCAGAAGCAGATGCTTTAATAGTGAGGTTGGAAATCGACCTAAAGTGAGGTCAAAAATAGTCTGCAGCTAAGACTAACTTGACATTATTATGACAAATAATATTGTGTCATATAGCCACAGAAATATTTGGATTAAAAAACATACAAAGTTTATCCTGTTCAACTTTTAAAAACAGTAAATAAAATATTGTTATAGCCATAGGATTTTTATCTATTCTCACCAATATTTGGAATACCTAAGGAATGAAGTTGAAAGGAGGCTATTACAATTATAATAAAACTATTACATTTTGTTATTTTCAGTCAGTAAATGTGGACGTCTCTGAAATGATATCCAGCCACTCATCCTGTTCCAATGCTGGCAAAATATCAAGGAAAAATAGAAGCCATCCAAGTAGCATGGCATATGCTCCAGCCTTGTTCACAGTCCACCTGAGGGTATTTTCTGTATTTGATATTTTGAGCTCTGATATCTCCCTTCCATTTCTGTAAATCTAGAACAAAAATGTTGGCAATTTATTCATTTTTATAAATAATACTTTTGACATATTGAAAATGGTTAAAGGTGGATGTAGATGTTTTCATGTAGAATTGTACATTTTGTCTTTTGTGGCCATGTTTCAAGAAGAGATCTCACAACTGTTAGTCATCAGGGAATATTTAACTATTGTGGTACATTTATCTACAATACCTCTAGGGAACATAGAAAGGGGAGATGTTAATTATTATGGTGTAATTTTCTATAGTTTTTGAAGTTATCAAAGTGATACTTAAAATAATTTCAAAATGGGATAATTCATTATCTCTACCAAAGGCTAAACTTGCAGAAATGTACCTACATGTAGTCCTCTAATGCCAATAGTGTGTCTTGAAATGAATCAAGATTTTAAAAATGTTTCATCCCTATGGGATTTAGTACTGTATTATTTAAATTATGAATAGTATTTATTTCTTGGATAATTGTGTGTAATTTTGTGTGAATCAAAAATGACTAAATCTGTTTTAGAAGCAAAGTATAAATGAAACAATTCTAAAAACTCATCCTTCAAAATAAATCCAGAAATATCTTTTTAATGGAAATTTGTTTGAAAGTATTTATACATTATATCAGGGAATAGCTTAGTAAGTAACACAGAGATATCTATTAGTAATTTAGAAATACGAATTACTCCTGAGGGATCAACACTCCCTCCTGAAACGCCCCCTGCATATCTGTAGTTGTGATCTAGAATTTCTGTTCATTCTACAGTACCATAAATTTGATTGTTTCAATTGTAGGAATGTATTCACACATTGCTCTTATATCATCATATGCTTTGTTTGAAAGGTTAAGAAAAGGTATGAGTGTCTAAGCCAGGGGTGGGCAAACTTGGCCATTTTGTGACTTGTGGATTTCAACTCCCAGAATCCCTCAGCCAGCTTTTGCTCTC
>JAEANM010004155.1:0-21214 GCA_017656035.1 Myanophis thanlyinensis
TAATTTTCAATCCTTTTATCTCTTTATCCTCCCTAATTCTTCTATTCAGCACTTCCAATGTTAAAACAAACAGCAGAAGTAGCCTCTGTTCTGTGCAGGTCTTTAATGAGTTTAGTGGAGGGACCTCTCAATAACGTCACTAGATGATAATGCCACTTCCAGACAATGTGCAGTGATTGGACTGAGCTGTGAGCGCAGGCTACACTTCAGCAGTGCAGTTCAAAAATCACTATGATTGATCTACATAGCATTAAATGCATACAATCTAATCAAGTTAACCACCACAAATGGTCTTTGGATAGCACTAGTATCCATTGTGACTCATTTGTCAGTATCTATATGCATAAAGTAACAAAAAACAAGATCAAAGCCTTCACACATATACTAGTCTCAGATGAATGAAGGCAAATATGCATGCCTCGGGATAATGTTGCAGGATTTAATCTGGGCCAGTCACCTGGACCAGAGGTTGTCTTCCAAATTTTCAGACTCATGCTGGAGCCCATCTTCAGGGAATTTCTCTCTAGCAGAAGGTATGCTGTTCTCTGTGTGGTATTTATAGTTCCTGTTGTATATGGCTTTTTAGATGTTAATTGGAGTGTGTTGATGGCTGGCTTTTAAGTTGTTAGCTGTCATTTGCTTGTGCTTTCACCTTCTAAGTACTTAATAGGCTAGTGGTAAATCAATACCCCTATTGATGAGAGGCCTGTTTCTCAGGCTTCAATCACTGGTCTCAGAGCACAAGATTATGGATAATAACAATCTCTTTGTGTCTATATAAAATGGATTTACAAATTTGAATGACTAGACGGCAGCAAAGACCTAAAGTTTTTGGTATCTTTAATGCCATCTTGTGTTTACCTGTTGACAAAGTTAGGAATAAAATTTTCAGCGAACTAAGATATGCAAACAATACTGAAGTTCTTGCAGAAAACAATGCTGTAGTTCTTGCAGAAATTACCAAGTGATATGTTGGCTGAAACAAAGGAACTAAATTTTTGAAAGTTGAACCAAATATCAAGCTACTAATTGTCTCTAGGATATTAATTTTCCAGGATATGCTATGTGATGATAGTGTCTGCACATGCATCTCTGCATGCAAAAATATCAGAGCAGATAAATCTGTGGAAGTCCAGTACAGATAATATTTAAGGACAATAATGAGAAGGGCCAAAATAGAGTTGTATGGTATATTCTCCATCGTGTTGGTAGCATATGCTCCAATGTCTGGGATTTGGATTGGCTCACACAGGTCACATGACTTCAGTCAAAAAAAACTATAAAAGCTTCAGTCTGGACTGGAACCCTCCAGTGTTTTTTTCGACTCTTGTCACAGCGATCTGACTTTTCTTCTGGAGCATCCAAAGTTCCTCAGCATTGAATTTTTCTACATTAATCTACTGCAAGTATTGTTTCCCTTTGTTGCCTTGTCCCTATGCTCCTCTTTGACTTAAAATTTCTCCGGAGCTGTCTGAATGGTGGAAGGAGGCTTCCCCCCCGTCCCACCCCCCCTTCCCGTCCATTTTGCAGCCGTTATTTTTGCGTTGGCTGTGTTTTCATTACCTTTTACTCTTTGAGTTAAACTGCCTTTTTGTCTCTACTGTTCTGCTCTGCATCGCTGGGCTCGCTCAGACCGATCGGCGTTTTGAGCACTTATTACCCTCGCATTCCCTTTGATTGCTAAGGGCTTCGGCCTCTTTCTTCTGCTCCGCATCGGCTGGGGGGCCTCAGACCGATTGGAGTTTTGAGCTGACATTCCAGCGCTTTTGATTGACACTAATTGCTGTTCCACATCGGCTGGGCTTCCCCAGACCGATTGGTGTTGACCGCGAGGGAAGTGCTGTTGAAATTGTCTCTGAACCTCCATTTTGCCTTCTTTATCGTTGGAAAGGGCGAGAAAAGTCATGTCCGCCATTTTGAAACGCGAATTTTATTTTTTACTGGAATTTTTTTCTTCAACTTTGAGTTTTCCTTGCCTGCAGCATAGTTAGCCTATATTTCTAAAAATTGTTCTATTAATTACTCCTAGTTTTATATATATATAAGAAAAAGAGGAGGAGGAAAGGAAGCAGATATTACTCACTTACTCTCCAAGTTGATTTCCCTGTTGTTGCCCTGTTTTTTTTTAAAGAATTATTAATACATTTATTAATAAAGGGAAGGAAAGAGGAATTAATAAATTTCACCAGAGGGAATTATTTTCGAACTTACCCTCGATATAAGCCTTTCTGCAGTTTTTTTGCATTGGCTTGCTCTGCCTTATAGCAACACCTACTGGGCATTCCATAACAAATTACCTGAGGCTGTGATTAATTTACAAGCCTTTTTTTATAACTGGCATCATGACTTCCTCTACCAATCTGTTGCAAGCAGGTACGGCAGAGGTCACGCCCCAATCTCCTTCTGCAAGTATCACAGCAGAGGCTCCTAAAAAGGCCAAGTTTAAAATGAATTCCTGTGGGTCCAAGGCGGCGGAAAAAGTGGCTTCACGCGGTCTTAAGGTGCTAGAAAAGCAGGTGTGGCATGCTGAACTTAGCGCCCTACCATCAGCTGATCCCTTGGCCACACCCACACCTGCATTTGGTCAATTACATGTCCAGCTCTCTCCTGAGTGGGACAATCTGGAGCCTGTTTTTTTTTTCTGCTGGTCCCTCACCTATTGTTCCTGGGACATAGCTTTCTCCTCCTGACCCTGCTGCTGGCCCTCCTGCTGGAAGTTCCAATCTTAGGGAGGAACTAATTTCGGTGGTCAATGACCTCAAGACCTCCCTAATTTCCGCAATCACTCAGGGCTTGACCTCACTCCAACAAGCACAACCACACACCTTGAGTAGCAGACGCACTTCAGGGGCTATCATATCACCTGCAGCTTCGCTGGATCCAGATTCCTGTCGTCCCATCTCACAAGCATCTTCTCAGCACCCCTCTGATTCAGAAGCAAAGGAGGGAGAACTGGTCAAGGGGACCTTGTTGGATGATGAGGCGCCCTTGCTGGATATTCAGGTGACTCCAGGGCTCTTTCCACCCTCTTTGTTTCAGCCTCTGCTCCACAAAGCTAAGGTCACTGCAAAACTGGAGGAAACTCCTCTTGCAGCCCAGGGGGTGCAGGAACAAACTGGGGCTTCAAACGCTCTCTTTACAACCCCACCTACCCGAACAGAGGAGGTACCTACCCCTCAGGTAGTAATTGACCTGATGCAAAAACAGTGGCTAAAGCCTGCCACGCATGTGGCACCGACCGTTAATGTCAAGAAATTTTACCTGCCAAGCAAAGCCTTAGTCGATCTTCTACAACTTCCATTGGTAGAGGACCCAGTGGCATCCCTCCTATCCTCAACACCTGTGTCTGAAGATCCTGCGGACCTGCTCAAACCTGAGGATTAGAGACCATGCTTTAATACAGTCAACAATCTACAGCATGGGCCATCAAGGTGATCTCAGCCGCTACCTTTTTCAATCGAACCACCTTGATGTGGTTGCGGCAATTGCAGGAACGCTTGTCACCTACTGATGCGCGTCTTCATCATGACGTCAGCAAGGTTATCCTCGCCACACAATTTTGGGCAGATGCTTCCCTCGATGCCAGCCATTATTCAGCCAGGGCGATGGGTGCCTCATCCACCTCTAGGCGCTTATTGTCAGGAATTGGCAGGCGGATTCAAAAGCTAAGTGGCAGCTGGCATCGGGTCCCCTGCAGTCGGATAAGCTCTTCGGAGCCACCCTCGAACCTCTTCTGATTGAAACAAAAGACAAGCAGAAGATTCTAACTTCCCATGCCAAGAGGGCCAGCTGTCGATTTACCACCTACCTGAAACCACAGACCTTCTGGCCTCCTCCTACCTCCTCACCGGCCGTTACTTCTACCTCCTCCCAATCTTACCCATGCCAGTCACGTTCCTTCCCCAGGAGGCTTGACAGGCAGGACTACAGGGACAGGTACCACCGGTTCCCCCAGCCCAGGGGCCCCTTTTCGAGGGGCTAGCAGTCGCCCCACTAGAATGCCCTGATATTGAGTCAAGGGACACCCCCGTTGTCGGCTGCCTTCAACAATGTGCCAACCAGTGGGAGGAGACAGTCTCAGACAGGTGGGTCCTTAATACAATTAGACACTGTTTGTGTCTTGAAGTTACCTCAATTCCCCCAGACTCCTTTCTAACTTGTTCTATTTCATCTGATCCGACCATGCAGTCTTCTATGCATGAGGCATTTTCTCACCTTCGTGCCATTAGGGCAATAGAGCCTGTCCCTTCCTCCCAGGGGGGTTCTGGCTTCTATTCCAGACTGTTTCTGGTTCCTAAATCTTCGGGGGAATAGAGGGCAATTCTAGATCTAAAGCGTCTTAATGAGCATATTGCTTACAAACGCTTCAACATGCATTCGCTCTGAACTATTTTGGACCTGGTCAGGAAGGGCGGCTTCCTGGCTTCAATTGACCTGTCTGATGCTTATCTCCATATTCCGGTTATCCCGAAACACAGACGTTACCTAAGATTTGTGTATCTCGGCCAGCATTATCAGTATGTGGCTCTGCCCTTCGGCCTGTCTTCTGCCCCCAGAACCTTCACTAAGGTTCTTACTGCGTTATTAGCCCACCTCCGTTCCATTCCGATTAGAATCCAAAATTACCTGGATGATATCCTCATCCAGGTGGCATCCCCAGACCAAGCCACAAAGGATATCAATACCACCATTCAGGTGTTGGTCTCTCATGGCTTTATCATAAATTATCCCAAAAGTCAGTTAGTGCCTACTACTAGGCTCTTGCACTTGGGAGCTATCATTGCTACCTCCTTGTGTAGGGCGTTTCTTTCAGAAGACAAACGAACTGGCATTTTGGAATTGGTTGCTCAGGTACAGCTACGACATTCAGTATCCATTGCAACCCTATCTAGTCTTTTAGGTAAATTTATTTCTGCTATTTCCATTGTTCCGTGGGTCAGATTACATTCTCGCCTGTTGCAATGGTTTTTACTCCCATCACAACAACAGGGTCGTAGCAATTCCCCAACCCAGGTACTCCTGCCCCAGGATGTTTTAGATTCTTTGACCTGGTGGAAAACACCGGTCATAGTACAAGGCACTCCCCTTAGGTCTGTCCAGATTTCACATTTACTACGGATGCTAGCCTGAAAGGTTGGGGTGCTCATATGGATGGGCAAATGGTACAGGGCACTTGGTCGCCCTCAGAACAGACATAACCCATCAACCCCCTAGAGCTTAGGGCAGTTAGGTTGGCTCTCCTCCACTTTGAGCACATTATCCGATCTAAGTCAGTTCTGATTCTCACTGACAATGTAGCGGCAAAGACGCACATTAATAAGCAAGGGGGCACCAGATCCCGAACACTCATGGCAGAAGCATGGCAACTGTGCCATTGGGCCGAGTCACGCTCGCTCACGATTCAGGCCCTCCATATTTCCGGCTCTGAGAATATCCAAGCGGACTGGTTGAGCCGCACTACCATTGATCAGGCGGAATGGCAACTTAACCCAGAGCTTTTTCAGCAAATTATCTCTAGAATTCGGTCAACCTTCATGGATCTTTTTTTGCTTCACATACCAATGCACAGCTTCCAAGTTTTTGTAGCAGATACTTCCATCCATTGGCAGAGGCCACTGATTCACTATGTGTTCCCTGGCTGTCGAGTCTACTTTATGCCTTTCCTCCTCTTCCTCTTATTCCTGCAATAATATGCAAGATCTTGGAGGAGGAAGCGGAGGTGATTCTAATAGCACCACACTGGGCCAGGCACCCTTGGTTTTCCGACCTGATAGCGTTTTTCAGTTCAGCGCCATTGGCGGCTCCCTCCACAGCATTTCTCACTCCATCAGGGGCACTTTCTACATCTGGACCCATCCTGGTTCCATCTAACCGCTTGGAGGTTGAGCAGCGAGCGCTGTTAGTGAACAACATTTCTGAGGCAGTTATCACTACTATCCAGGCATCCAGAAGGCCTTCTACCAACAGAATTTATCAAGCAACATGGGCGGCTTTCCTTCGTTGGGGTGCGTCAAGGCGTATCACCCCTATGGAGGCTACGATACCTGACGTTCTACTCTTCCTTCAACATGGTTTGGAAAAAGGGCTTTCCCCTAATACTCTCCACTGCCAAGTAGCGGCTCTAGCCACAGTCATTCTTGTAGGGCACCGCTGCTCTCTAACCCAACAACCTTTGATTAAGAGTTTCTTAAAAGGGGCAGTTAATCTCTGTCCCCCAGTTATTCACAGATTCCCCACTTGGGATCTTCCAAGGGTCCTGAAGGCTCTTACTAAGAGTCCTTTTGAACCTTTGCAAACATCTGCTCTGCATTATCTCTCTCTAAAGGTAGCTTTCCTGGTGGCAATTACATCTGCCCGCAGAATTTCCGAGCTAGCAGCCCTATCTGTTAGACAGGATCTCTGCATTTTTCAGTCTGACAGGGTAATTCTCAGGTTAGACCCAGGTTTTGTTCCTAAGGTCAACACGGTCTTTCACAGGTCCCAGGAGTTAATCCTGCCCAACTTTTGCCCTAACCCTGTACATCCCAGTGAGCGAGAATGACACACTCTTGATGTTCGCAGGGCTTTACGTATCTATATTAAGCGTACGTCTTCTTTCAGAAGGACAGAAGCCCTCTTTGTCAGATTTACCCCTACTTCAATGGGTTCCAAAGCAACTTCATCAGTGATAGGTAGATGGCTTAGATCTTGTATTGCTAAGGCCTATGAAACTCAGAATCTACCCATTCCCAGTAGGATCACTGCACACTCCACTAGGAGTGCAGCTACTTCTGCAGCGTGGAATACTCAGTCCTTTATAGAGGACATTTGTAGAGCGGCCACTTGGTCATCCCTTTGTCCATTTATTAGACATTACAAATTGGATGTCTTCTCCTCCACAGAAGCTGTTTTTGGCAGAAGGGTTTTACAACAGGTCCGTTTAGCGTCTGAGAGTTAGCAGACCTGAATCTTTAATCTACCCACCCTGGGACAGTAAGCTTTGGTAGGTCCCAGACATTGGAGCATATGCTTCCAACATGATGGAGAAAGGACGTTGGTCTTACCTGATATGGTCCTTCTCATCGTGGGAAGCATATGCTCTAATTCCCTCCCATAAAATTGTGCTTCCTATCTTAGGCAGGCAGGGCCTAGTTTATCTTGTTACAGGTGCTCCAGACGTCAATCTTTTGCTTCGCCGATAAAAACACTGGAAGGGTTCCAGTCCAGGCTGAAGCTTTTATAGTTTTTTTTGACTGAAGTCACGTGACCTGTGTGAGCCAATCCAAATCCCAGACATTGGAGCATATGCTTCCCACGATGAGAAGGACCGTATCAGGTAAGACCAACGTCCTTTTTGATTTTGGTGATCCTAACCTCAAGTCTAAGGAGGAGCTAGAATCAGAAGGACATTTTTGCTACTGGTTTACACATCTACAATTAAAATATAGATTTAAATTGGACAAAAAGAGTTAGGGATTTGACTTTATTAAAAATGTATTGGGAAGCTTATTGTGTGGTAGTGATGAACATATTATCACTAAGGTTTATAAAATGTTATTGAACTTAAATTTGGAAAGTGAACATATAAAGCATAGAATAATTCAACGGACATGAAACTTTGGATATAAAGTAACGCCTGAACAATGGGAGAACATATGGAAGAAAAGTTTAAAATTTACCTTAAATTACAGTTTAAAAGAAAATTTCTATAAGATGATGTATCATTAGTATTAAACTCCAGACAAATTGTCAAGAATGTATAAAAGTATTTCAAATGAATGTTGGAAATGTAAATGTAAAGAAGGAACTTTTTGTCACCGTATTGATAGTATGTGATAAAGCAAAGCAATATTGCAGTAGGATTCATATTCTAATACAGAAAATTCTTTAAATGAATATAAAGATAAAACCAGAGACTTTTCTTGTGGACCTTATAGAAAAAGACTTGGAAAATTTTGGGGGAACTTTGATGCTTAATATGCTGATGGCAGCAAGATTACTTTATGCTCAAAAATGGAAGGATAGTTCTACCCAGACAATGGACGAATGGCTTAAAAGTTGATAGAGTTAGCAGAGTTGGATAAATTTACTGCTTTGATCAAGGAAAAAAAAACACACAAATAAATTTGTTTCTACCTGGAAACTGCTTCTGTACTTTGTGCTTGATGTTTAAAAATATGAAACTTTGATTCTGGGCTTTACCAATTAGATAGATATGGTGTTAACAGAAATGGCTACTTTAAACTATGCTGTAAAGGTAAAGAATTGTGGTTTGAAGTTACTGCCCTTTTATATTGTAACAAAGGGAGTCTGAAGTCAATGCTTTTTCTTTCTTCTTTTCCACACTTTTCCCTTTTACTTATCTATTTCTCCTTTTTGCTTTTGTATTTTTTGTACGTTATATCATAAATTAATAAAATTGTAAATGAATAGTAAAACATTTTTTAAAAAAAAGTCTCTAATGTATTCCCTTTTGAGGATTGCAGCATTTGTTGCAAACAACTTTTTGGTTATTTTCATATGCATAATGTCATTTCATCCAGTTCTACCTATGCAGTGGTGGGGTGGTTGAGATTTTCCTTCCGTCCTTCCTTCCTTCCTCTCTTTATTTCTTTCTTTCTTTCTCTATGAAAGAATGACTTTCTTTAATGTTTTCATTTTATTTTTCACTGATTAGAATTAGAGAATGCGCTCTGTCAGAGAAGCTTTTGGGGCATGGTTGATAGTTCCTTTTCCAAGAGGGGTCATTCACATTTACCATGCTTCTTCCTTGGGGGCTTTGTTATGCAAACTCTTTTGACATATTCTTCAGAATGCAGGAAGCCTGATCCTAAAATTGAAAATGAATTCCTGATTTCTGGAAGGAATGTGCTCAAAAGGACTCTACTGTTAGCCACTCTCTCCCCTTCAGAAGCACCACAAATCTCCACTTACCCATCCACAGCCTTGCCACAAATCTATGGCATTCAATCAAGGGGATCTCTGCAACAGCGTTTGAATGTTATTCCCATCCCGGCCTTCTGCATACCCACAAAAAGCAGTGGGTCACATTATTCTGCTTGGGAAACCACACACATTTGCCCCCCTCTCCAAACTTTCCTGTTTCCAGTTCGGGAAGCTGAGCAGAAAAGGGACTGTGTCTAATGGGAAGGCAGAGCCAGTAAACACAGCTACTTGTCCCTACAATGTGGATTGGTCAAGAAAAAGTATCCTTGAAAAATTGTCGGATGTCAACTGCGGTGAGCCCCCCACAATGAAGCAAACACAACCATGTGCCCATGATTAATTGTCCTAAACCCTGTTAAGAGTATCATGGTCCAGGGAAGTTCATAAGAGGTGTACCCATCCAACCTGGGAGATGTGATCCTGTCTATAGCTTCTACCTAAGTGTAAATCGAAGACAATTCTCAACTCATGAATCACATCTTCTTTGGGAGGAGGGGGAAATGTCTAGAGTAGCTATAGGAGATGGCGTTTCTAGAATGTCCAAGTGTCTATTCACATACAATTAGTCTGTCTAGGATTTAATCTGAACTTTTTGAGAAGAGTACATTAGAGTACTAATTTACTATCAAGATGCAGCTTTTTATTGTGCATGAAATCCATTTAGAAAGGTTTCTGGTTTCTTTGAGAGTGGATTCTAGAGCAGAACAGGAAACTGAGTGGGTAGAAAATAAGTCACTTTAATGCTTAAGAGATCATTTACATTTTGTAGAATTTAACATGCTTTGCAAGAATGAAAGTAAAGTTCCCTTTGTATTATCATAAATTACTTCCTTTTTATTAAGTGTGCATGACCAGTTTCTTTATTCTTAATGGACAGTGAGATATTTCAACAGAATGATAAAAAAAAAAGTTAGCTCTGATGATCATTGTTGTAATTGCTGTCATCATCATTAAAATTGTTGGCTCTTTCATAATATTTTGAATACCAAAATTATAAATCCTTTTGTTTGTTCATATGATGTGTGTCTTCCTGATTTTTCAGCAGACAAAAAAAGTTTCTCGAGCAATTCTGGAAGTCAAGAGAAGAGCAAACTAGGAAAACCAGGACAAAGGAATACAATAGAACAGACACACTTTTCTCCTGCCTTTCTCTGCAAGGAATTGTTTTTCATTCATGGTTTAAAATCTTTCTTTGATTAAGAATTGCAGAGGTTGTGGGTCCCCAATAGCATGCTCTGATTCTTGCCAAAGTTTTTATGTTCCTGAAGTTAGAGTTTCACACCTACTGAATATTGTTTTTCTTTAGGCCTTTAACTTTTAAAGAAACAAAGGAAATTAAATGACAAAAACAAGCTAAAATAATTCTGAGATTTCTACTGTGAAATTTTCTTCCTTTCACCTAAATAATGTAACCCATATGGTATTTCATTCAGCCTAGCACCAGAATCTCAGCTTTTTGCAATGCCTGGCAATAGCCCCAGATTTGAATTTCCTTATGATATGGATTTGGACTCATTATACTGTCACTTAAAATGCACCTTTGAATTATGCAGAGACAATGAGAATAGGGCTTCCTAGTAAATCACCCTGCATTGAGAGATGCCAAAAATAGAAGCATAGAAAGAATACCTCTACTGCTGATTCTCTATGCTGTCTGTCAGCAGCTCTCCAGGAATTCACAAAGGTATCTTATAGGTTTTACCTGAAAAACAGGGATGGAATATATATTCTATTCTTTAACTACAGCCTTTCTCTTAGGGCATTTATTTCAGAGAGGTAGAATGTATTTTCAACAATATAGCACTACCATTTTACTGATTTTATACCACCTGGCAATGAAGTGATAAATAATTGAGTAAATCTGAGACATGTTTCAGAACAAGGAAAGCTGTATCAGAGTTCTCTGACTGGTCATATCATTGCTGTATAAAAACATTATTTTGATTTTTTTTTAAAAAAAGAAAAAAATAATTCAGTTGAATGGAAAACCAATTACATTGGTTTTGTTTAGCAAAGTATAGAAAAAATGTTGAACAAACATGGTTAACATAAAAACAAAACAGTTGAGGGACATGTAAGTAAATGCCCAATAAGTTTTTTATTTGTTGGCAAATTAACTGGTTTCAAAACTTGAAGTTAAACATACTTGTTTAACATAGTTGTTGTTATTTTAGATCAGGAAATGGAGGCAATCCAGTATGCTACAGTGGGGTGGAGTGATCTCTCATCAAAAAAGACAAATAAAGCCTGCACCTCCATTGTAATTATATATTAAGCACAAAAACATTACCAAACAAAAATATAAAGAAATTATAAACTACACTGGGGAAGAACTGTAGGGAAATTGGAGCAAAGATTTCAGCTCACTAACATAATCCATATGCTAGCAGCACTCTTAAAATATCTTGCCAATGAGACATTTGACACAATTTAACTCTCCAGTTGAAGTTAGTGGATGAATAACAAAACTGATCTTCCTCCTGGTTTGATTTAGAACAATGCTGATTTACTGAGTTATCTACATGACTATCAAAGAAGCAAAGGAATAATACACTGGTGGTCCTTCCCCTAATAGGGCCTGTCCTCATGTACATAGCTCATCCAGACAGTCATAATGTTCGTGTTCATACATTGCACACAGATTATATGTAATTTCCACATTCTTTTCACCTATGTATGCAGTCTTGCCTATTCCTTGTTCAGATATCTAGCATTAACTCTTAGTGAATAGAGATGTTGACCAAGAGCTACTATAATTTTTCATGTAGATCCATTTTTAGGTTAAGGCTTTATGAATGGGGCTTTGCTCTGGAGATAATTCAAAATTGACCTCTCTTCATTATCTAAGTCCAGGTTGAAAATGTTCTCATTTTCAGCTTCACTGATTAGAAAGGAGCAAATATGAATGGCAAGATTCAGGCTTTCATATTTAGAGTAATATAGCTTTAGAATGTGTTCTTCATATATTTTCCATATGGTTCACTTATGCACAAATATACAAGCAGCATAGGCATACTTACACTTAAAAATAACTTTATAGCATTAAAAATATGGTTTCCACATGGATGAAGAAAATACTTCTACCCACTAAACAGCTTGCCTGCCACATTTGACATAGAAGAAAATGAACTGGGAGGAGAAATGTTGGGTAGATCAGGACCTTCTTTACGTCTTTTACAAAGTCAGCAACTTTACATTTTTACTATAAAAATTCATGCCAAAAGATAATCAATATCTCCAGGACCACACATGAATTCATGAACGCAATATTTGACATGATGTAAATATTTTTACTTGTTTTCTTTTCATCAGGAAAAAGTTACAAATTAAGACAATCACATTACAAGGAGTATTGGATAAAAAGAGAAAGGATGGAAATATTAAATGAATTTTTTTTTAAAAATTACAGTACCATATAGTATGGGACTAATAATTTAAAAACTATTTTGGAAAGTAGCTTTGGTTTGAATAAACTCCTTATTTCACTAATATTCAGATATGCAGAAATATGTTTCTTTAAAACAGGTTTCTTATGAAAAATGTTCCTTCAATCATAAAGGAATGGAACCCCAATTCTATATTGCAACTCCATGTCTTATTGCCTTGCTACCATAGTATCAATAATATCAATTACCAGTTCTTTTCTAGGCTTGTGATATGAATGTGATAATAGTAGCCACCTATAGAGGGAAAAGGAAATGGCTTGTGGAACAGGAGGAAATGCTGCTACTGATGCAATAATCAAATAAAAGAGTTTAGAGTAAGAATGTAGTGTGGATAAATGTCCTAGTCCCCACCATGGTTCTCATGAACATAAAGAGAACAAAGTAGGAAACTGTAATGGGATTGAGAACAGCCTTGGGAAACAGAAGGTAGAGCTGCAGCCTAGATAATAGTCTGGTAAATGAAATCTGACTCCAATGGAGGAATGAGAATAAAGAAAATATATTAGAAAGGACCTGTCCCAGTTTTCTGGAGAGTAAAAACAGGGGAAGGGTGAGGCACTTTCAAGTTTGGTCTGGACTACCTCAAAGAGCTGACATCAATCTCTCAAGACAAAGTTTGTTATCCCTTCCAGACTTCTAAAGCTCACATCTAAATCCTAGTGGATCAGAGTTATTTTCCAGCAAATTTCTTACAGTAAAAATTATACCCATACTTGCCTAACATGATCTGGATTCTGTTCAAAAGAGACTCTGGATGGTAAATTGCAAATATAGAAGATGCAGAGAAATACTGACTTTTTGTCACTTTTATGACCATGATATATATCTAAATATAGTCCTTTATCTTGTTCAATCTGATTTACTCTAGCTATGTTATAGACATATTTAGTCATTCACTTCATCTTCCAGAACAATTCAGTGTACCACAAAGCCCATCTTCCTTTTCTGAGGACTCAGGAGAGGCCATTCAGGCAGAATTTTGTTAAAATTTTGTTTAAGTTGTTCTACCTGCCCCTCCCTACTCTGTCTCCAGCTGCAACTAAGGCCTGAACAGAACTGTCCACCATAACCTCATAAATTTCTCTATTATGATTATTAAATTAGATTTATAATTGGTCTGATATAACAGTTCCTTAGTTCTCTTGCAAATAAAACCCTTTCAATATACAGCCTATTCAGATACTTTCCAAATGCTGCATTGTAACTGGAATTTCATCCTACAGTCTTTTGTTCCAATCCATTGGTGTTTGTCTAATGATCCTCTTTTTTATGATCATCTTGTTTTGACATGGTGCTAACATAATATCCCGAAGATGGACGAAAATATCAAAGAATGTCCAGAAATCTTTTGTTGTTTAAGTATTTGAAGCCCAATCTAAACTCAGCTGATAACTGAACTCTTTCTTTTTTTGTGATTTTTGGAGCAGATAGGCTTTTTATCCAAACTATTTATCCTAATCAGCAGTTGGAAAAGAAGAATGTTAAATAAACTATTTGATTCAGATTTTTTTTCTGGATGTTTACCCGGCTGTTGACAAAAGCCAGAGTATAGTTAATGACTTGCTGGAGTTATTTGAGACGGAAATGGGGAATCTTTCTGATATGTTTCATTTGCTGATGTTAACAGATGGAGGAAAACCAAAATGATGACAGGTTTCCTCTCGATACCCAATTTGATTAGCAAAATATATCATGTACCTTGTTAAAAGTTCAAATCTCCCATATTCAAATGTGTAAATATTTGTAAGAAAGCCAGATAAGAAATTTCTTTCAAGAATGCACTGGATTCTATGTCTGTAACAAAAAGAGAAAGGGAGAATCTAAGCTTAAAAGTGGGAAATGTGAGAAACCTCATGCACTAACTTTTTTTTTTTTTTTGCATTTACAGAATTCTCTATCACCATATTTTTCTTTCCCTATATTTTGAGAGGGGAAATATATAAACTATTCATACATAAAATGTAAAATGTGTTTAACATGTTTTTAACCCCACCAATAATCCTTAAAAACCCAAAGGCAAAAAATCCTGTTCTTGCCTCTGTTCTTATATCCCTCCCATTTTATTTCTCCACCTACATACATCTGCATATCCCAGACTGATAAATAGCAATGGCACCAAGACTTATATATCACTTTACAGTGCTTTTACAACCCTCTCTAAGCAATTTACAGAATCAGCCTATTGCCCCCAACAATTTGGGTCCTCATTTTACCCACCTCAGAAGGATGGAAGGCTGAGTCAACCTTGAGCCTGGTGGGATTTGAACTGCCAAATTGCAGTCAGCTGGCAGTCAGCAGAAGAAGCCTACAGTACTGCACTCTTAGTCACTACGACACCAAAACTCATGCAACCATCTAGCATTCAAGAGTTTACTTTTTCCTGTTCTAAATTTACCAATGAAAGCAGATAGAACATGACTTTTGATCACTCACTTAGAGACTGATCAATAGTCCTTCCCAGGGATATTTACAATGTGATTCCAAAATTCCAATGGCAGCCCAGCCCACCCTCTGCAATTATGTGACATCAAGACAGATGTTCAATAATTGACCCAGATTTGCAATGTCTCACAATAGTGTGATCATGTTTTATAATATTTTAGCCTCAAACCATCCTTTGCTTTCAGTTTTTGGCAAAACTGGGCCATAGAAAACAAGGTCAAAGGACGTGAGGCAGATGCAGAAGAAGATGAAGAGACAATATCAAACACAAACTACAACAACATCAATTAACAATGGTTGACACCTCCAGAAGAACAAGAGCAAACACTATCTGGCTCCTCCTTCTTTCCTCTCTGAGATGCTGATAAAAACAAAACAAAACAAAATTAAACAATACATCCAGTCAATTGAATTCTAGTGACAAAGGTAGAAAACATTACAAAAAAGAAAGTTGATCCTATGAAAAATATACTGAATTTTATATATGTTATATATTTAAGATCAATAACTTGGAAAATTTATTGTTTTGAGACAGACTTTGGAAAACAGGGAGCATTAGTGCCCGGAAACTTGAAAACATTTGGAGTGTTGGAGATCCAATATGGACTATGCTTTTTTAGAGGTATAATATGGACTTGCATGACTTCACTCTTATTCAGTAAGTAGAGTTATGAAGAACCTAAATACTGCAAAAGCTATCATTATTCTCCAGAGAGATCTGTTTCCAGGACAAAAAAAAAATCAAACTAAGCACTTATCCAAGGATATTTCAGCACGCTGGAAATAGGAAAAACATTACAATATTTTTATGCTTTTGCTCCTTCATCATGGCAGCATCTAGCTAAATTTGAGAATATAAGTTGAATTAAACCTGGCCAATGCTTGGATGGAGCTCAGCAGGAAATCCCATGGTTGTAGACTATACTGACAACTAATTTTCAAAAATGTCCTAGAAGAAAGCCATAACAAACATCTTTCACATGTTGTCAATGCATTATGCCCATAAAAGCTCTAGGAGATGACCTTGATTGGAGAGTTTACCTTTATTTAATAACCAAATATTATTTAAATTATGTAATTTGTATTATTTATTAATTATTTTAATGCATATATGAACTTCTGGAAGCGCACAACACATTGTAAGAAAATGCTAATCATGCTGTTGTGGAGCTCATAATGGGCTACCCTTTGAGCATATTCCAGCAAAACCAAGACAGAGACCTTCCTAGCCATGGCTGGTGTGGTTAAATAGTGGTGGAAAAATTAACACAAGCAAAATATGTTTCAGTATATAAACAATTCTGAACATTATCCAGTCCCTAGCTGTGCTCATTGGATAAGCTTACACTCATTTTTACACCCCTCCTTTAAGCAACGAGCCTGAGATATCCCTCTATAATGACTTGAGACAGAGTTAAGAAGCCTGCTGGACTTGTAAAAATGCCAGAAATTTCTGTTTTCAAATATATATAATTATACAAAGTATTGTAAAGATTAACATTCAACTGAAATCAAAGATTTTCTTCCTAGAATTAGTGGACATGGAATTAGTCAAGACCTTGAAATATTATTTTTATTTCACTACTTTGTGACTATTAGATGTGTGAAAAATGGAAGGATTCATGATGGAGGAATGAATGGTGAGGGATGATGGAATTAGCAGAAATCATAAAATTAACTTACTTTATTAGTGATTGGAAACCCCTTATGGATTTGTTGCTAAATAAAAAGAGAAAAATGAGCTTGTTATTTATAAGATTATGGGAAGATTAGAAAAGGCATGTATGTATGGCATGTATAAGCTTTAAAGCATAGTTTATTTTAATAATATGTTTTTAAAATATAATTTTTATTCTTTAATAAAAAATTATAAAATGAGAGGGAGGGAGGGAGGGAGTCAGGAGAAAACCATTCTTACAAATTGACAAAAGAAGCTAATAGACATAAAGAGGATTTTGTTTTTCAAAGTTCCCATGTCTTGCGCAGCTTAATGTTATGCCAGCAAAAAAGATGATCTAAGTGAAAAAGTTTCTATTAAAATCAGTGGTCTCGTGAGAACAAAAGGATTGGCAATCCATTTCTCTTTAATGCTTTCAGAACTATTCTGCAACTGATATTGTTGCATAGAAGCTGTAGCTGACTTTTGTTCTTACCCTCTTATGACACTCACTTGTCCTATACTACTAATTTCTATATTTCAAATCCTCACTCAGATTTAACATCTGCCTCTTGACTGCAGAGAACAAATTGGAATTTTCATACATCCCTCTTATGGAAGTTGATGGACTTAAGGTACAACTTCAACGCTCACAATCTTCACTGTCTTCAAGGGTAGGAAGATAGTGAAAGCTTTAGGGATTTAGTTCTCTGCTCAATAGTTTGCAAATTTCTCCCAGCATTTACCACCTAAGGCAACAACAACAACAACAACAACAACATTGTATACCAAAAGCCACACTTTCCTCAAAGAATTCCAACATCTCTAAAAATTTGGAAACACAATCCTCTTGATTTGTGCTTTCCTATTGAGGGATAGGATTCTCATAGTGCTTTCTTTAGTAAATTTCCTGTTACTTTGAGCAAGTGATTCCATCTTTATTGCTTGCATAAAGAAGAAAAGTCCCTCTCCCCCCTCTCTCTCCCTCCCTGCCTCCCCCCCCATAGTCTGTATAATTAATTAAAATAATTAATTTTACTTAATTTGTGTTTGGAACATTAAGTTTTTCAGAATTGGACCCTACAGTGGTTGAACTTTTCTCATGAAAAAAAATGTTCTATATTGACTTGTACATCACTATGGGCCTTTGGGTTACGTATGTGGGCAACTTTCAATTAACTGGTTGATTGATATAGAATAGAAAGCTTTTCCTCTTTTGAATTTGCCTTTCTGGATCTTATAAGGGTTTTACTGAATTTTGTATGTTCTGCTATCGTGCTTATGCTGTCAGACAGTTTGCATTTGTGGAAAAATTGTGGTGTTCATGGTATTCATATGGATTAGTGCTTTCTATGCTTGGGTAATGTTGATTGTGCTTGGTATGTAACAATAAACTTACCTATAGTGTCTAAGTTGCTAGGGATGCTACACAAATATTTCTTTGGTTTGCTGCATTGTTTCTACAGAAGTTTTCATTGTTTCTTAAGAATGTATAGAATGATACTATGTTATACTTTCATTAATCCTAATAATATGCCCATCAGTATGAGCCTTGCCTGTCAAAGGAAGAAATGAAGACATTATCAATAAAATAAGCAAAAGTAAGTTAAACAAATATCAACCTAAAGAGAACATATGGAAGATTGAATTGCTGAACTTTTTAAGCACATGCTCTTTAAATTCATACAAAAGAATAATGGGATAATTAAGACAACTCTGTCTTAATACAGCATGAGAATGTATAAATGTTTAGTTTTGACATTTTTGCTAACCAAAGGCTTTGCTATTTCATAATCAACCATTAAGCATATTGGTGATACCCCTAAAATCTCAAAGCTTTGCCTTTGCCAGTATGATTTGGAGTTATTATTTTATTTTATTTTTTAAATCCCCATTGCTTTTCTAGAAATGAAATCTATTTTAATTGAAGCAATATGCGCGTGTGTGGTCTGGACTTGAACTTGGTAGAACAATGGCTTTAATAATTGTGCCAAACTCTTAACTTTTTTGGTGGTCTGATAATATGGATTGTTTCTGTTTTGTTGTTTCATAACAACTGTTTTTCTTTAGCATCTCAAACCTGGCAGTTATTACTGTTTATAATTAAACTGCCCAAGAATTGAGACTGATCAACACATTTGGCACACATGATTAACCAGAATGAATTAATATTGTTAATAATGTGAGTGGAATTTATGTTTTAAGAAAAAAAAACCTTCTGTCTGACAACTATTCAATGGTCCCTAAAATTGCATGTATTTTTCAGTCATCACCACAAGCCTCAAAGTCAGCTCTGTGTCAGCCGGTTTCCCTTAAATGCTACGTTAAGCTTAATTTCATATGTCTTTCATAGATTGTCCCATTTGTGCTGTGGGGCCAATTGCATTACAAAGAGTTCTTCTGAAGAAATTAATAAGACAAAGTGTCTGAGGGTAATGAAGCAAAAGGCAATACTTCTCTGCTTCTACATAATGGCTCATTTTCTAGATGTTTACCTACCCTGAATTCAAAGAAAGCAAAATGTTCCATTGCCTAATTTTCTCTTCAATTCTTTTCATTAGTTTCATAAAAAGTAAACCAAAAAAATAAATACATAGAATCATCCTTCTTCCTTCCCCCCCCCAAAAAAAAAATTCCACACAGAACATACTGCATAACCAAATCTTCATCATGTGGTACTGACACTGCATGATGTTTCATAAAAATATTGTCATGTCAGCAACACTCATGGTGTTGTGGCATGAAGTGATGCTGACATGCAAAGTTGTCTTTGATCATAAGTAAAATAGAACCACTGCTGGTGTTTGTTTATAAGGAGTGCTGCTGGTGCTTTGGTTAGAATGCACAATTGCAGGCTAACTCTACCCATAGCTGGAATTCAGTCCTGACTGGCTCAAGGTTGACTCAGCCTTCCATCCTTCTGAGGTCTGTAAAATGAGAACTCAGGTTGTTGGGGGACAATATACAGATAATTCTGACAATTGTAAACCACACAGAGAGTGTTGTAAAATACTATGTGGCACTACATAAACCTAATTGCTATTGCTATAACAACTTGCACAGAATACTCTCACACCACCATTGGTCTCTACCCCCAACAACATGGCAAACTGTTGGGATTTCCAGATGATGTTGTGGCAAGATTGGAAATGAGGAGTGGGTCTCTGCTCTCCTGTGTCAAGTCTTCCTTGTTGCTGGGCTCATAAGGAGCCAAAATTGCCATGAGGGGTGGCGAAGCAAAGATGGTCATCCTGCAAGATTGTGGAGAGCTGCAACTCTCCTGCCTGGCCCCTGGCTTTTTTCCCTCTCAGCCATGATAAGGAGAAGAGGCAGCTTAAACATGGCTGTCATGAAGCTGGGAACTAACCAAGGCAACTAAGTATGTGTTGCAACCTTGGAGGTAAACAGTGATTGGAACTGGGTGAGAGGATTCTTTTCTATTTAAAACCTAACCCCAAAAGGAAAAATCCAGAAGAACTATTTGCTCAGAACTATTTGTTAAAGCGGTGATTAAGCATTTTGAGAAAAATCCTAGACTGGAAAGAAAAAAATTAAGAGGAGAAAAGCAAAAAAACTTTTAAAAATACAGGAAATTGGACTCTGAAACAGGAAAGGCATTGTATTGGAAAGGCATTTTAAAATGCTGGAACTATCAACCTAAAAATTAAACTTGCTTTTAAAATTGAAACACAATTAAAATAATTAAAATTGGTGGGACTTGTGACAACATTGAAACTTAAGCTGAGAGTGCTACCTACTGATGAAAATAAAATATAATATACCATATTTTTACAAGTCTGGGAATATTTATTTGGAGGATTGTGATGATACCTACTTTGCTATATGTATCTATCCCACTACCACTGGAGATTTAAATATGAGAACAAGGAAGACATCTAATCAATGTGACCCTGAATGCTATGACATATGAATTTATAAAAGGGATTTAAAGAGGTTCTGGATAATTCCTTGGACTAGTTAAATGGAACTGACTGATTAACTATGGGACACAAAGAACTTTAATCAGTGTGCTTTTTGAGGAGCAATTTCAGGCTTGAATACATGGTTCTTGGACTATTGGATAAGAGTGGGACCTACTAAAATAAGACAAAATGCTCCATCAGGGAGAAATGAGTGGAATATGGAAAGAGATGTCATTGATGCTTCAAAGCACAAAGGACATTATGGAGAAAAAAATATAAGGAGATTATGAAACTAATGCATGGCACAGACAAAAAAATGGAAAATATCATACAAGAGACAATGACCAAAGATCAAGATGCCCAGGAAAAGGAGGAGCCAATGGAAAAAATGGAGGGAAAAAATAGAATTGATGAACCAAAAAACAAAAGAAGAAGGTAAGAAGGAGACAATAATAAAAATAAAAATGACTGACAAATTAAACCAGGGGGAAAATATTTTCAGAAATTTACAAAAGAGAATGGAGATGTAGGAAGATATTTTTGAAAGGGAGACGGGCGCTTGGGCAGATATTTTGAAAGCCAAACAGTGGAAGAGGGTAGGGATGGGAGAAATACCTAGATTGAATAGTTAGGATGTGGACATAGCCAGAGATAAAGATTTAAGATTCAAGGATTATGGGAGGCAAGTCAAAAAAAGAATAAGAATCAAAGTATTAATGCAGGGAAGAGATGATGGATAGAAAGGAAAGAGCTTTTAATATAAAGGTGGTGTGATTAAAAATTAGAATAGAGGTAGAAATAAGAGAATGGGTGAATATTAA
>JAEANM010004156.1:0-21214 GCA_017656035.1 Myanophis thanlyinensis
TAAATAAAATAAATAAAAACGTTTCTAGAATCTATGTAGGAACCAGAAGAATTTCTGGAAATGGAGATGACATTTGAAGTTTAGTCGATACATGTTTCTTCTTTTTATTTTACATTCACAGCATCTAAGTGAAATAACATAAAATGTAGCATGATGGGCACACCTGGTGATATATTGGTTCCATGGCTTCTGAGAAAAAAAGCCTAGAAAATACCTCTAAACTAAGCTAAGAATGCTAATTTCCCCTCAGTTCTGGAAGAACATTTACAAGGACTGTATAAATTTAACTCCAGTTCACAAATTAAGTGAGAAAACGTTAATTTCCCATTTATTTTGACCATTATCTTCTAATCTGCAATAAAGTTGAAAAATAAACAAAGTTTTTATCAAATATTATGAGATGTATGGAAGGGAAGAAAAATCTTTTTCAAGGGTCCAGTCCCCAAAAGTGTTCTATTTTCAACCTGGTCAGTAAAAGTTAGCAAAACATTTTTTATAACATCTCCATCCCTTTATAGCATACAAGTCAATTTCTGTAAACTGACAAGAATATTGTCTGTTTACAGAGGGTGAGAGACAGATACCTTGGCTCATATATTAAATGAATGACCCATTGGGAACCCCATATTAAAACAACATACCTTATGTGTGGCCAGAATTTGAAAACATTTAATATGGCACAGTACTTAAGTAAAATTGTTTGGTTGAGATTGGCATGTGTGGGACTGATTGGGGTAGATACTGAAATATAATTTTATCTTATTTTACTTATCTATATATTAAATTATTTTATTCCAATTTCATTTTAAATTGTATTTTATTTCAATTTCATTTTAAATTGTATTTTATTCCAATTTCATTTTAAATTGTTTTACAGGACGTTAGTAATAATTTGTGTTTGGAACTCTGTATTTTGATATAGTCTGTAGGCTAATCAATAAACTAAACTAAAATAAAATAGTAGAGTAATAAAATTCTAGAGAAGTAGCAGATCCCAGAAGAGTTCCCATAACTGAACACTTGTGACAGGACTGTGGTCCTCTGCAGTTGTGAAAAAACATTCCTTATTCAATCAACAAATCACAGAAATGCCAACCTGTTGTATTTGCTTAGATGATACTGCCCTCATACGGTCAAAATGCATGCAGCAAAGTTCTGATATTCAAGATGCTTGGAATAACTTCACAATCATGGAAACTAAAACAGTTGGTTTTATCAATATTAACTAGGTTGACAACAGAGATAAAATTCAGCAGGTTCTAGCAGGTTCGCTAGAACTGGTAGTAAATTTTCTAAGCAGTTCGGAGAACCAGTTGTTAGAAGAAATATTTTGTTTTTTTCTGCTTTACAGGGTTAATCCTGTAAGGAAGGCAGGGGAAAAAAAGCATTCTGGTGTTGTTTCTAGGCTAATCTTTATTGCCCTACTTACAGAAACTGCCCACCCAGTCACATGACTCCCCCAGCACTGTCCACCAAGCCATGCCCACAGAACCGGTAGTAAAAAAAGTTGAATTCCACCACCGGTTGACAACAGCCTACTTAACTCTTACTTGAGAAATTCTAAGGACTAATTTGCAACATCTTACATAGTATCTATCTGACTATTGATGCAGTTGTGACAAAAACTACCTTGCAGTTTCATCATAGAACAATATTCGATGTTAGATGAACTGAAAGTGAAAGCCGATTATGAATTGATTATGGAAAATTTTATTAAATAATTCCTATTGATTGCGTTTATTAAATTGGCCATCTTGCCACAAGGCGACTCATTCCTATTGATCAGTACATTTACATTCTGCCTTTTCTCTTGCAGCAAATATAGTATTTCCTCCCCTTCCCCCTTCCCCAATAATCCAAAGATGGTTGACTGAAGTCTAAAAGATGATTGACTAAAAATTACTCATATACCATATAGCTAAGAATAGACTCAAACATCCTGTAGAATAGACCATACTTATGTTTAAAAGGTAGGCATTTCCTTTAAACAAAATATTAAATGTTGCCCCCTCTCTCCCATGTCCTGCTCTGCTGCCTCATTGTGGCAGGAGTGTATTCTTGGGAAGAAAGTGTGAAGAGTATCAGGAGGGTATGCCCAAAGTATATATTCTTGGTAAGACTACCCCAAGTGTGAAACTCATTCCAGTGCCCACATAAAGCAAACAGGCACCTATATTGGGCAACAGTGATACAGGAATAGTCTAGGAAGATGTTGGAAGCAGATTATCACTTTCATTGTCAGTTGCGAGGGTATCAATTCATACTGTGCAAGAGAAGGCAATGATAAACCAGTCCTGTATTTTTACCAAGAAAACTACATGGTTAGAAAACATAACGTGGTTTATGATATTGGGTCAGATGATGGGCCTCTTGGTTGGGTGGCACTGAACACGCTACTGAGGAAGAGCTGAGGATCTTTCGAAGTACGCATGATGTTTATGATCTAGCTAGATGTGGGATGTCTACTTGCTGATTTTGCCATGCAGGAAAAAAAAAATCTGAATTGTAAAGACAGAATTAGAGTAAGATCATGGAACATAAGCAGGAGAAACATGGAAAAGTTCAACACAATGAAAGATGGAATGATTACAAACTAGTATCTTAGGCATCAGCTAATAGAGATGTACTAGACTGAACATTTTCAGTCCGAAATTCACACTGTATCATTACCAGATAAAAATCAAATATTCAAATGCTATGAAGGGTTTATACCTATAAAATTGAATTGTACAAGTTACAGTATGCTACTCTTTGTGATACTCTATAGAAGCTGGTGTTGGACTTTGAGGAAACAAAATAGGAAGAATATTGATAATTTGGTGTTGCAGAAGTCTCTTTGGGAATTCTTTAGACAGTAAAAAACAGAAACCAATGGATAACTGAACACATTAATCCAGTGTTCTCACCTGAGGCACAAATGAGTGTCAATTTAGCCTATTGTCCTACTTTAGACACTTTATGTCTCCCATCTGGAGATGGGAATGTAATCCTGAGAAAGGTAGAAGGAAAGAGAACTCACAGCAGGTGTATGGATTCATTTACAGTGGTGATTGGGACATTATTGGAAGAGCTGAAGGACTAAGATAGGAACAGATCATCATGGAGAAAATTTATGTATGTGGTTGTTAAGACTCAACAATGTCTTATGGCACATATTCAATCAAGTGATAGGACTTGTCTATGCATACATTTAGCAACTAAATTTGCATTAATCATTGTGGCCTGCTTCAGGGTTCAATTGCACACATTCAAACAGGGTTGCTATGGTGATTAGCAATTTTACTTCAAGGCTGAAAAGATAACAGCAAATAAATGTAAATAAAACAGAAGCTTGCCTGAAGAGTTTTGACTTTAATAATAGCGTGTGGAAAGATTGGTCTAAATCCACTACAATATTCCAAGATCCAGGTTAGGTTTGTCAGCCTGTACAGGTACAAGTTTTTTTAAATAAACAGAATTCAGTGGAACGTCAAGTAGGAGCCTGAGATCAGATGGTGTCTCCAGCAAAGGGAACATAGATCAGAGCTGTTCCTTGAATCAGGTTGAAATCAGCTGTCATCAGTCAAGAGATTTGTTCCCTTGCTGAGCAAGAAGCATCATGGAATGACTCTGCTTTGATCTTTCTTCTCCAGGTGGAGGACTGCAAGGCTTTACATCATTGTCATCTGATCTAGTTGTTCAGGTGGTACCTCTGTTATCTATCATGGGATTCTTGGCTTGGCATCTCCTGTGGGTGATATGCCACAGATTTAGTTGAAGCAGATTCTTCAGATTCAGAATCTGAGTCCTGAGCCTGGATCTCAACTGGTTATTTCCAATGCTTTGAATAGCCTTTAAACACTGTTTTATCATCTGTGTGACATGATATAGGACATTTTTATTATTGAGGGATTCATAAACTGGCCACTTCCTGACTGAATTGATCATATATAGCTGGTGCAAAGGGGTAAATGGATTGCTCAGGAAAGATAATTCGAGCAGTTTTATTGTCTGAACTTGGTAAATATTTTAGAATATAGATATTATACTTAGATAATAACTTAGAAACCATTCAAAGCGATATCAATTCCTGTTCTACTCTCACTTTATGGCAAGCAGCTAGCTACAGTAGCCCTCAACTTTAAGATGCAATTGATCCCAAAATTTCTATTGCTAAGTGAAACATTTTAAAGTGAGTTTTGCCCCATTTTACGACCTTGCTTGCCAGTTAACTGAATCACTGCAGTTGTTAAGTAACAATGGTTGAAAGAATCTGGCTTCCTCATTGATTTTGCTTGTCAGAAATACGCAAGACAATCACATGACCCCAGGATGTTGTAACCATCATAAATATGAACCAGCTGCCAATCATCCAAGAAGAAGGAAGACCACCTGTAGTCTAAAGGAATGAATGCTTCTCCATCAACCAGTGAATTTGATCTGATATTCCTCATCTTTTGTCACAATGTCAATCATTGGAAATAATTGTAACTACTTCAGGTAATAATTAAGCTACAGTTCTGGTATAAAAGTGAGATGATTACACTCAAAACTATTCCCAATATTAATATTACAGGGAGTGTAAGTTTGGTGTAATGGTTAAGGCATCAGTCTAGAAACCAAGAGACTGTGTTTTAGTTCTCACTTGGGCATATAGCCAGCTATGTGGCTAGGCTAATCACTTTCTCTCAGCCCTGAGAAACAGGCAGTGGCAAACTGCTTCTGAAAATTGCAGGGACTTGTCCAGGCAGTCTCTGAATTTTTTTTATGGTTGAAAGGAAAAAAGGATTAAACTTTTTTCAAAGTATATATCAAACTTACCTGGTTGATGTAGATATGTAAAGAAAAGCAGATTCAGCAAAGATATTGTATATATATTTATATTGTATAGTACCAGTGGTGAAATTCAATTTCAATTTTTTTTACTACCAGTTCTGTGGGCGTGATCACAGGATTAAACATCACCAAGCACAGAATTCAACTTCACCAAAGTTACAATGTAATAAGGGGAGAGGCAGTTTCTGTGAGCAAGGCAATAAAAATTAGGCTAGAAACAATTACCTTATTTCCTGGATTAACCTTGTAAAGTTAATCTTTACAGAATTAACCCTGCAAAGTGGGGGGAAAAAAACCCAAAAGATTTCTTCTAATAACCGGTTGTATAGAACTGGTGCAAACCGGCTGAATTTCACCTGTTGTATACAAAAGGTAAAATATGTTGGTTTTATTATGTACTATATATTCTTACAGAGCTCTAATTGCTGTTTACAATACAATTTCTATCTGCTCTACCATATAGTCCAAAGTTTCAATCACAACATTGGAATCCTATTACTAGTATCAGGCTCAACAAACTAGGCACTAATACTTCAGACAATGGGGGACAAAAGTTCAACCCAGTAAGAGTCTGTTAATGAGGCAGACTACCACTGCTTCCCCCTATATCATCAAATTACTGGGTTCTTTTCTACCCACTAACAAAGTAATAATGCAGTAATTTAATAATTCATTCAAAATATCAAAGTTCTGCTAATTACTGATGTGTAATTTGAAATAAGCAGTTTGAAATTTGTTCTGCTTAATCTATCACATGGATGATGCAGATATGAAGTTCATATTAATCACGATAAGAGTATGTATAATTTGTCTAATGGCTTTGGCTCTAGAATTCTTAATTTTGTCTTGTACAGCTAGACAATCAATAGAAGTAATACAACTGATTGTTGAATTCATCATTTATTAGAAATTCAGGCATTTATAATTTTTCCCAACAGTAAAAGATTTAACTATTATACACAGTAGAAGAAAGGATGCAAGCTATACATCTCAGAGAAAAAACTCTACAGTTGCACTATAAATTTACCAGATTGCTTCAGTATACAGTTATAATTTACAATTAAAATCAAGGTTCACCCAAAATATTTGCCTTAAGGATCAAGACTAGCCATGAAGAGCCACAAGAATGAATGAGGAACAAAACAAGTTTATTTTTTCATGGTAAGGTTGTGCTGTTATAAATCATAAGGGAATAAAACACATTTGTCAATTGGTGCTTAATCTTTTTTTTAATATTCAGCAGGATAAAGCAGAGAATGAAAGCAATGTAATAAATGGTGATTTCTATATAAACCTCTGCTTGAAAAATGTACAAAAAAATCTACTGCAGAAAAAAACTATTGCTAAACATTTAATAACTTCTACTTAATTGAAAATTGTGAGTTTAAGGCATGAGTCCCTTTCCCTTATCAAAGTTTTAAAAATTTTAACACCTCATTAAATGTTGAATAAATGAAATTGGATAAATTGTGGAAAAGAATCACCCTGCATTATTACATATTTGAAAGAGAAAAAAAAATCATGCATGGTAGGTAGCACAAATGAAGGGACATCGATATGTTATGTTTTCATAGCAGGGCCCTTTAAATAATCTGGTAGTACTACAAGGCGTTTTTTGTGAGCAGCTATCTATCCCTCATCACAATGCACAGGGTGAAGTGACAGTAGTGTGCTGTTCACAACACTTTCCCTTAGAACAACATCTTTATCAAAATGCTTTCTTTAATAATATCAAGAGTTTCCATTTTATTTACATTAGGATTTATCAACACAAGATAAAGTGCAAAGTTCCCAGTCTCTCCCTCCTTACCATCAATATTGTATTTGGCTAATTTACATAAAATTTGAATACTGCTTCATAAATTGTGTCTCAAACAAGTCACCAGCTGCTTTGTTTCTTGAATACAACTTGCTTTTTTTATTCTTTTATCAAAGTATGAAAAATATTTTTGCCCTGGATTACTTTGGCTTTAAGATGTTTTCGTGACCCTCATAGGAAATTGGCAAACCTGTCAGGTGGCAAATTTACAACATTCTGTAAGAACACCGAGACTTCTTCTTTTCAGCCATAATTTATGGCATTAGTTGCAAGAGAAAACATTAAATTTAATGTAGGATCTGATATGTAGCATTTACATTACAGAACCACACTTGGAAGCTAAACCACCAGACTGAGACATCCTCCAAAACACTTCAACTGCAACTTGCACCAGGAATTCATAAAAATGTTGTTCCAGTACTAATTGTCATTGCACTTCCCCTTCCCTTTGCTCTTTCCTTCATTCAAGGGATGAACAAAATTTCTTGTGCTATTACTACTATAATTACAACTACAACTAATGCACAGAGGACAACCATCTTTGATGAAGTTAACCTCATTCTAGAAGATGTGCCATATTAAACTCTTCGGCTCTGATGCAAAGCCCATTTAACAATTATAGATCTTCTGCTAGCTTTCAGTGGGTTTGAAGGCCTTTGATTTTGAATGAGTTTTATTCAGTACTGCTGTTGTCAGCAGTATTGTCTACAACTACTAGACAATGTGGGAAGTCACTCCCAGGCCAAGGTTTATTATTTAATAGCTTAAATCCAATAGCTTATATCCATATAAAATTGATATTTAAAGAGAGTCAATAAAATACCACCCACCAGTTTCTGTGAATAAACATGCCAATCTGACTCTTTTTTCATATATACTATTAATATTAGATATTGTTTTAGGATTCAAATCCTCTGAAGCTCAAAATGATGATAAAGGTTTTATTAAAACCACTAGGAATTTGAAAGTTTCCTTAAATGGCATGCAGCATAATTTGCCATTATTTTGAATTGCATGATGGTGTTTTTGGTGATGCAATACTAGATGTTCAAGAATCACAGGCAACTCCCTGAATACACACACACAATTTTATGTTGTTGTTAAAATTAGCCTCTAGTGCTAAATGTCATGAAAAACTAACGGCCCTTTCCTTGTGCCAAGACATTTGTACAATACTTGGTCTAGCTGAGAGTAAGGCAAATAAAGATCTCTCTAAAAGACATGTCTCAAGGATTCTAATATCAGTTATTTTTCACATCTTACATGAAAGTCCTTAATTTCTTTTTTTTTGTTTTTATAAAAGTATGACAGCAAAGCTTGTAATGTGATTTAGAAAAACACTTTATCTGATCTTCAAAGCAACTATTGAACAGATTGCTTGTTTAAACAGATAGTTGTTGCATTTTTTTGTAGTAATTTAGTTGCTGAAACTTTGTTATTTGCATTACAAGTTCTAACAATATAAAACTTTACCTTTTTGATCTAGAAGGTGGTCTTACAATGCCAATCTCTACTGAGAAATTATGTCATGGTCACTGTATTTCTAATATGAATATTCTGAAGTTATAAATATTCAAATACAATTTTGTTACGCATTCAGTTATAAAAATCATTTAGCACATTTGATTTCTGGTTTAGCCTTTCAGTGAAGGATGCAGTGGGACTACTTGGTGAACTTTAAAATGCAAAGCAACAGTCTGAAATATTTTAGTTGTTTTCATTATATATCCATGTGTTTTTAAAGTTAAAGTGTGCATTAAAAGGACATAAGATGAAACTAAAGTAGTTGAAAATATTAACTTTTAAAGAGGCATTCAGTTAATTGGAGTAACATAAATTGGTGATCTATTTGCAACAAAAATACAACATGGCTATATAAATGAATTTTTGCACTCGCTGAGATGTGCATTGTAGGTTTTCACATCATTAAATTTTGAAAAAAAAACCCTACCAAATCTTTGTCTCTTAGAAGCTTATAGAACACATTTGATCTTTATTTGGACAAAAAAAAATTAAATGTTTTTTAGGACAGTAAGAAAGAACTAAGAGGTCCTTAATTCAATATTAATAAATACAATGTGAAAATTGCTGATATAGTGTAGTTCTATGCCTTACTTTAGACAACTGCTGAATAATGTTAAACTTATTCAGAATGCTTACTATACAAAGTAGTCTACAAAACATTTTAAAATGTATTCATGCCTTTCAGCATTGCAAAATATGGGAGTAAGAGACCAAAAGATGTTAAACTCCAAACAGATTAGGACTTATAGAAAGAACCATTTAGACATATGTCACCTTCCCTACATAAGTAAATGAAGAAGCAGCTTTGTGTGTGCACACTGATTATCAGATTCTGGACTGTGGGCAGATAGTGAGAACCTTATACTTACTCTGCATTTTAAAACATGATACCTAGAACAATAAATGGCCCAACATGGCATTTGTTCTCACTATCAAATTGAAGATAAATTGAAGCCACTGTCAATTTATTAATTATTAATATAAACTGTTTGCTTTGTAGCCTCATCAGGACCATACTGAGATTCCAATTACCTAAAAAGAGCTCATAGCAATTTGAAATTATTTTTATCTTCAATGTACATATATGTGTGGGTGTGGGTGTGTGTATACACCTTAAAAAAATCAGCAAATAGCATGAATCTGTGGCAACAGTTCTCTATTCAATAGTTCGCTTGAAAAACAGAAATATTGAAATATTTAACAGATTAGAATATGTGTAGTCATGAAATTCTAATAAATATTAATGAGTTAAGCTGGCCAATTTCTATGTTTCAATGTAAAAAATGATACATATATGCAAAAACGCTAAGATTAGAAATGTTTAGCACCCATGAAAATCTGAGATATTTAGTCTTAAAACAAATAATTTTATGTGGCGCACAAGTGGTGAGCATAGAGAAGTTTTAAATTTAGAAGTTTTAGCTGATCTGTGTCTTTAAATACAATGTGAGTGTGATATGATTCTATTCAAGAATGCCAAACTCATGCAGGGTTTATGTTACAATCTGTAACATAAGTCAATTTCTTAAACAGTCATTGCTTTGGGCATCTTGAGTTTCTTTTGATCTTTCCTTCAGGTTAAAGACCCTGCTTTGAAACTACAGGAGTTTTCACACACATTCTGAAATTAAGTATTATAATATGGGGATCAAATTTTGCTTTGTTTTCTTATGTATATTTTAATTTTCACATTTTTAATTTTTTTTTAAAAGTATAATGCACCTGATACTTTTTAAAAAATATTACACCTGTTTGAGTCCATAGTCTACCCAACTTTCATTCCAGTTTACTGCTTTCTGTTTTCTGATCCAATCTGCTCTTGTTGCTTTTTACCATGTAGATAAAGTAAGCAAGAGTTTCTTTTTCATTCACTGGGATGTTCCTGAAGTGACGACTGACAGTCTGAAAGAAAAAACAAATAATTTTTTTAAATAAAAATATTTTCCTAGCAGAAGGAAAATACGTGTGGAAACCATAAAGTCTTCCCTGACTTACTTCTGCCAACTGAGCTTTATTGAGACCAGGTCTGGTTTGTAATTTGTAATGTCTTTTGTAACGGCGCAAAGTGTTTACTTGAAGCTGAAACAAGTCAACCTAAAAAAAGTGGCACAATGAAAAAAGATACATATTTAGTTTAATTGACAACTGAAAAGAATTAAATATCTACAATGCATTGCATTTTAACAGCAAAAAGCTTTTTTTTACAATGTATCTAAAGTTGCACATGTTAATTTTTTTCCAGGGTTATATGATAGGATAGCCATATGACCCCAGGAGAACAATGCAAGAAATTGTAGGGGCAACTTTAGTGATGTAATGTGCCTCAAAACACCTTTTCTTCAAAAGCACTGCATTCCTAAAGAACTATGCAGCAAAAGCAAGATATGGCAAACCCTGCTTCCTTGAAATTCTTAAACACTTACTTGTATTAGGAAATGGGTAGATGATTACATGTATATAACATGTACATAACATATAATATTGTTTTCAGCATCACATACAGTAAGTACTATTTGTTAACCTTTTCTTCAGAATTTTGAATGCTTATGAACTTAGAGAAGGAAAGCAGGTGTTTGTACAATATGTTAACACTTCAAAAGAGTGTAGAACTGAAAATTGGGAGAAAAGGACAAGCAGATTAAGTGATTTGTAACATTTAAAAAGCAAAGAAAGGACTTTAGAGGTACACAATGTAGAGAATGGCATAAATATACAGTGAAATATAGATGCTGAGTAATGAGATATTCAGGACAAATAAAAGTAAGGACTTGCTCAAAGTCTACATGTTTATTCAGTAATGATCACCGATGTCATAACATAGAGTTCCTCCATAAGACAAGACAGAAATGAGCAGAAAACTGCTGTGGCTGTTCTTGAGCTGATAACCAGTGGAAAGTTAAAGCACTTCAGAGACAGTATCAAGACAGTTTTAATCTGCTGTATTCAAAGTTGCTCCATTTTCTAGGTGTCTTAATTCAGGCCTGAATTGTGAACAAAAATTGTGAGCCTTTCTGAATTCAAGATTTACATTATTCACAGATTTGTGATATGGAAAAAAGATATATTGCTCCAATGTGATTTATAAGTTGAAATTGTATGAAATCAGAAAGTTCTGAGGACTATTGATTAGAGTACAATCGTAATAAATACTTATGTTGCTTTTAGGAAGTGTAATTAAATTTACAAATATATATAATCTGAACAGTAGATCTTAAATTTTATTATGTAATTCACCTCTGGGACATCTATTTCATGCTCTGGAGAGTCTCCCCCATCATCACTGGTTTTCCTTTTTCTTTTATTTCGGACACTTTGAATAAAGTTCTTGTGGAAATCACATATATATAAGTGTCTTACCTAAAATTAAACAAGAAAAATATTAAATAGCACAATGCTTAAAACAGTAAAAAGAATAAAAAAAACTTTCAGTGCTATGAATCTGAGTTCTTTTTCATCTGTTCATTTAAGAGCCACTGCACATCAAAAAGATATGACACAAAGGCTACTTTCTTTTTTCAGTTTTGATTCATTGTATGGCAGATGACTTCATTTCACTAGGCCACCAGCCCAAATTAAGTCTTCCACAAACCCTCTTTTTGCTCATTTGCTTTGTTCAAGTCTGACAGTAAAGAGGCTGTTTTAAAATTTGACTTATTGGGGTAATAACTAAATAGGTTTAAAACTAAAACCAATGTAAAATTGAACATTGAACAGCTGAATTTAGTTTTTAATGTCAAATTAAAATCCTTCCTGTGGGGTTCATGGGTATCTTGTAATTCTGTGTGCACAAATAATATATCTTGATATCAAAATGGAGTACCATAAAAGTCAAGTTGAATGACTTTGGGCCACTCACACTTTCTCAGCTCAACTAACCTCAGAGAATTATTGTGGGGAAAATAGGAGGACAAAGATGTGTTGGATATGTTTACTGCCTTGAGTTATTTGTAAAAATAATGAAGGTAGGATATGAATAAATAAACAAAAATTTGTTTTTGCCCTTATGTAACGATATTCATACAAGTAAGAATGAAAAGTACATTGATGAAACACATTTTTCTTTTTCTTTTAATCTCAGCTTGCTATGGATAAGCCTGATAATAATCATGAAAATCTATTTCATTAAAATCAATTTTCAAATAAAAAAAAAATCAAGCATGTTAGAATTTAATAGTTAACCAGCCCCCCCTTCCCAAAAAACTAGTGAGGAACTATTATGAAAGAAATTTAGGGTGGCAGAAAAAGTTGGGGATGACAATATTGCTATTCAGTACTGAACGGTGACAAATTCCAGTTATTATTAAGCTTTAGGCTTGGATATTTCCCATAAGATAAGGCTTGGATATTTCCCATAAGATGTAAAGAGCTGTTTGATTAAGTTAGGGTACAAGTTAATAAATAAACCAACCAACATTCCCGAAGGATCACTGTTCATAAAGGAATCTGATTGCTCCTGATTTATGCTATCTTTTTCTCTTATACACATCACAACACAAAATACATGTTCAGTAGACAAACCTTGGCACCTCATTTCTCAGATATTACCATACCAGATTCTTTGATGCGTTCAACAATGGCAGAGGTTCTTATATAATTGAACAATGCTTTAAAATTCAGGGAGACATTCAGAGATACATCTGCCTTGAAAGTAACCTATTCTCAAAGGTCAAAGCTCCGGATTGAGCTGTACAGCACAGTCAAACATTAGGAGTTGACTACAGGTGTTTTATGCCATGTGGTTTAATGTCATAAAATGCTTTATGATAATTTTAGGTCATAAAATGTTTTATAAAATTTGCCAAATTTGAATTCCATAGGAATCATGGATCCTGAATGCATTCTTTAAGTTAGCTCATTTGAAGTATCTTGGTTCAAAGCATTTTGACCTATGATGCACTGTTTCACCCAATGATAGATAACAGACACAAGAGTTTTAGTAATATATATTTATGAATTTGGCAGAATATGGCAGAATTATAAGATGGTAATTGTTGTATGCATGAAAAGGACTGAATGATGCAGCAGAAACTTCGTCACAAAATCTATTTCCGGAGCCTTACAGTTAGTATTCTAATGAAATGTATCTAATGGAGTGAGTGCCAGCTTAATTAAAACAACTCATTTAGCAGACAATTAACTATGACTATTTTGGATGTATTTCTCTTCAGAAAACTAGCCCACAGTTAACTTTTCCTATTGCTTTCATATTTTTTTGGGCAGTAGTTGTGCTGAAATAATGCTGAAAGAAATGAAATCATTAAAGTTTATTCTTCTCATTTTATTTGATTCTCCTTAAAAGCGTTAACTATTGACTAACCTAATAGGTAACAGAAACAGTCTTACTAGACATTCACTGATACTTTATGGATTTTTTTAATGTGGTGTGAAGCGGAAACTGCCTGGAAGTAACTGTAATCTCATTGCAAGTTTTAATTTAGAAGGTTTAAGTAAGGCACATTAAAAGAGACCTAGAAAAATATACTTCCACTCCTTTAATTTCTCAATGAAGATTGGTTTAATTTGGATTCTGCTTTATAGACAAATCCTAATATATACTGGATGAATGCAAACAATCATTACTACTATGTACTGTATAATGTCTCAGTTAAAAATCCCCAATGTGACAGATGGCACAGTAACAATTGGTTGGCAGCACGTTAATTTGTTTGATGCCAGCCAAGAAACATGCTTGCTGCTTTCAATCTGACTGCAGTTCACTGCTGGAGATTGACAGTTTTTAAGTGAATTATTTCAAGACTACTAACAGTATAGTACAGCAATTAAGATGTCAAAAGGGACTTTGGTTTTAATCTAACCTTAGATACAAAAGCACATCTGTGCATTACCTTGAAAACGAAAAGCAGAATATACATCTAATAAATAAATAAAAATTCTGAACTCTTTAGCTGGACATTTTATTGGTTGACTTACAAATACATGTATCAAGTTCTTTATTAATATTAGCACCTGTAATAGCAGATACACCACTATGGCTATTGATTACAAAACAAACATTTTTTCTATTCTTAAATTACAAGTCATAAATAACTGGCCTATAACATACTTATAGTATATTTATATAGATAATGATGTCAACATTTTACCCCCAAAATCAAATTGGTACAGCTTTTCTTATTTTAGCTATTTACTACAAACTTGCCTTTCCCAATTTTTTATTATTATTAATTTATTTATTTATTAAATAATTTTTTTCCTGATGCATCATACTTTAAGTACAGTTAAACAACAGCTGCAATCTATGTACACCCCCATGAAGCTTGTATTTCCCTTTCCCCACCAAGTTTTTTTTTACTATCAGGCAACCCTAGACCTTCCAGGTAGTCTCCCATCCAAATATTTATCACTCTCAGTCTTGCTTAACTTTGTCCAAACCAGCTAGATGCTGCCACCTGCTGTGGCTTTGTGCTATTTTTGTCACTTCAGTCCTGAATGAAAACCAGATTAACTTTGGTACTATTCAATTCAATCCTTTATTGTCAATGCACAACGTGTGCAGCAGCGAAATTGAGTGATCCTCCATCAGTACAGTCACACAAAGTGCAGAAACGCAGAATCCATTCAGATACAGAATACTTCTCCAGACTTATAAACAAATCCCTAACCCCAGGAAATGCCCGAGCTGGCACTTTGCTATTAATGTAAATATTATTTAATGTAAGACAATTACTTTGTTCTGTAAAAAAAATAACACCAATCCCTAAAAAGATAATAGGATTTTAATGGTGGTGGAGTTTCAGGCACATCTCAGTTTAGACTGGCTTCTTTATTAGGATCATAAAAACCAACATACTTTCATTTTAATGCTGCATCATTCAGTTTGTTCCTATCACGTTTTCTCAGCACAGGAAAATACTGCTTTGCGGACACTGGGAATTCACAGCAGCCCATCAGAATTCGATAAAAAAAAATGCTCCTCTAAAATTTTGGTGCCCTGTAGTACAGCAGCACTATTATAACAACAGAAGAGAAAGGTTCGGTGCACCATTGCAGAGGGAGAGAGAAAAAAAACATGCCACGGTAAAGCTGCTGCGGTTGCTACTTACACTTTTGTCAATATCCAGTTTCAGCTTTTTCTGAGAGATGCTCTTTTGGATTCTCTTGCTGAAGGAGGCATTGCCAGCCGGGCGGACACAACGATCCCCGTCGTCGATGAGGCAACAACTTTGTCCGTAAAAAGGGGTGGTAGGAGGACCATCCCGGCTATCTTCCTCTGTGCTGAAACCATTCATCGCAGCCTCCCGCCGGCCTCGGTCGACGAAAGACCAACTCCGCCGGCCTCTGCGCTCGCCAACCTCCGCCCTTCCCTCTCCGCCCGGCCTATCCCAGCCTGGACTCGGCGGGCTTTAAAGGAAACATCTGGAGGGGTGGTCGGCAAAACAACGCTGGCTTCGCCCGCCGCTTCTACCGGGCTGCCTTCTTCCCAGGGGTCTCCGAGGAGTCCCTCACGCCGCCATCCCGCCCAGGGGCCCCGGAAGCGGTCCTTCGGGGTGGCGGCTTCCCTCGCCTCCCCGAGGAATCGCTTTCCCGTTCAGCCCGCGGACAAACTCCGCCTGCCCCGACCCGGCGGGGACCCCAGGCTCGCAAGCAACCCCTCCGAGAGGCGGCGAACGCAGGAAGGGTCCCTCTTCTCGCCTCCTCACTGCCTCCCGACCCCCGCCTGGCAGCCGGCCGAGCACCGCGTCCCTTCGGCTGCCTAGGTCACAGCCCCCGGAGCCGGCAGCCCGGTACGAGTGGTTGTGCCCAGCTGCCGGCCCCTTCCGCGGAGCTCGTCAGGCGGACGCGACCCGTCGCTGCTCCTCCTCCTCCTCCTCCTCCGCCGCCGCTGTCGGAGAGGCCACCAGGCCACGGAGCCCAACGCCCGCACCCACTCGCTCCCTCGCCCTCCTCGCTCGCCTCTTTCCCACTCCCTCAAACACAAAACCTGCCCGCTCCGCCTCTTTCGCCTCCAAGCGGAAGTCCCGTCCCCAAGCAGCCAGTGGTTAGTGCAGCTCGAGAGGCGGGGCTTGGGCTCCCGCTCAGGCCAGGTATTGGCCGAGGCAGCTGCTCGTGCCGATAGGCTCCTTCCTGCGCGAAGGGAGGTAGCCGGAGAGTGTTTGAAGTCCGTGCTCGGGAACGGGCTTGGGAGAGCGGAGTGGGAGTTCGGAGGTGGCGGACGGCTGACTCCTCAGCTTCGGAGCCAACTTCTGCAGCGACACACGAGAGGCCGTTAGCGATAGAACGGGGCGGGGGCGGTGAGCGTTCGAAAACCAACGGCTCTCCTCTCGTGCACCTCAAAGGCGGAGCTGCCCACGCCGTTGAGGTGGACTTCTGCCCTCGAGTGTTTTGGGTCCTGCTCGAACCGCCTGGCGTGTTTGGTTGCTACAAATTAATAGAGCGTCCCTTCCGGATGATCAGAGCGCAACGCTTTCCGCGAAGGGGCAACGGCGAGATCCCGGGGAGGAAAGAGAAAAGAAACCGGGAAACCAGTAGGGTTAGAAGAGGGAAGGTGCGCGGCGGCATGGACCGCGCCAGAGAACCAGGGTAAAATGAAGGCCGGGAACTTCCTGTACTTGATAGAGATTCCGTTGCAAAAGGCAGTGGGCGTCCAGGTTGCAGCTCTTACGGATTTTTGAAGATAAGGTCCTATGATACAAATTCTTTTGATAAACCAACTGGAAGCAAATGGATCTCTAGAAGTCCCAAAGGTGCTTTTTCAAGACTTTCTGGTTTTTCTGTAAAGACTTTTCTCATCCAAGAAGCTTTTTCAGCTCTGACAATCTCTAAACCTCAAATAAAATCAAATTTTTTATTCATCACATACACTGTACAAAATGCAGTGAAATGTGTATGCATTTCAGTTGGCCTCAACAACTCACTTGTTTGTTGTGAAGTCATGTTCAAACCCATCGTGACCCCATGGACAACTTTCCTCCAGGCCTTCCTGTTCTCTACCATCCCCTGGAGTCCATTTAAGCTCATGACTGCTTCAGTGACTCCATCCGGCCACCTCATTCTCTTCTCTTCCGTCCCCTTCTTTTGCCCTCAATTGTTCCCACATTAGGCTCTTCTCCAGTGAGTCCTTCCTTCTCGTTAGGTAGCCAAAGTATTTGAGTTTCATAAACAACTTGCTAAAAGAATGCACGTGGACAGCTGTCTGCAAGGAATATAAAACCTTTCATTCCCCACCACCCAGTCAGAGCCAAAGAAAGTTCTTGAATAAGAAGGGAAACGTCTTCACTGGAAAGAAAAACCAGAAAGTCCAGTTGCCTCTTGAAAAAGCACCTTTGGGACAACCATGACCTGGATGACTTAAGAATCTCCATAGGCGTGGAAATTTTACCTTACTATTTTTCGGCCCCGAGTACTGTACATTTAGAGATGTAAACCTGTGGGTTCCCATTGCACACGCTGGGTCAGTCTATTGAAGATGTGTCTAAACTCATGGCTGTGTGTGGAGCCATAAAAGGGCTGTTCCTATGTTGAATAGCTGATTATTGGAATTTACTCCACAACGGAATGCAGTGATGCTTGGGCAATTTTGTTGAATATGTTTTTGTCAGCAATACATTTGTTCGGGCTGCTACGCTCTGAGCTATGTACAATTGCACAGTTGGCCCCAATGTTACACTTTATAGAATACAAAACTTATAAATGAACAATTAGAGCATCAGTGCTCATCCCCCCCCTTGAAGGGATGTAAATAAATGAAAATGCTTTACTTTACTTTTTGAGTAGCAAAGAAAAACTTGGAACCAAAAGTAACTTAAATCTTATTTTACATTCTTAAGATGCTTTTAACTAAAACTTTACAGAATTTTACAGATCCAGACTTTTTTCTATTCATGGCCTTCAGATATATTCCATGTTTCTGCTGAAAAAATCTGTTAATGGAAGAAAACTACAGCATATTTTCCTTTAAGCAAGGAGTGTCCAATCAGTGGGCCATGAGTCTTATGCAGCCCTGGATAGCAATGAGGCCCAATATAGTAACATTTGTTTATTTGTACCTGACTTTATTTTTACAAATAATTAAAGGCACCAAATACATCCAATACACCTTCCTCTCATTTTCCCCACAACAGAAACCCTGTGAAATACAGTAGGTTGGGCTGAGAGAGAGAGTGACTGGCCCAAAGTCACCAGCTGCCTTTCATGGCTAAGGCGTGGTCTGTTTCTAGCCTGGTACCTTAATCACTAGACCAAACTGGCTTTCACTTTTTATGGCATCTATTAATATACCTATATATAACACACACATAACCCATATATTATCACATTATACATTTTATATACAGCCCAAAACAATTCTTGTTCATGGCTGCCTAGGCAAGCCAAAAGGTTCGACACATATGTATCTTGGTCACCTCTGCCTTCCACATGATATTGTCTTCATCTTTCAGCAGATATAAAGGCAGCCTTACACCATCCTTTGCTGTTCCACCTGTGTTTGTCCTCTTAACCTAACAACAGCCGAGATCCTTTCAAAATGTGTAAAATTGGATGGAACAGTTTGGCATTCTTTAGCCATTCGAAACTGGTGAGCACTCCCCTCTCCTGAGCACTGTCTTCTGCCATCTTTCTATCCCATTCCTTCCAGCAAAGAAAACATACAGCTATTCAAAAGACTACAGATCTATTTGGTGAATTTGAAGTTTTTGAATGTGCTTTTAATCTTGTCAAATGCAACAAAGCGGAGAGCTAGATTGTCCATGTCAAAACTCTATACCTTTCTTGGCACCATGTATACCCCCCGTCCCACCTTATTGTCCTGACTTTATAAAAGTGGACCCAGCAAACAGAGTTTACATTATTTGGACTTGTGTTATTGAGATAGAGATGAGTGAGTTTGTCTTGCAGAACACCCACAGTGGATACCAATCCTTTCCAACAAGGGATGTGAAGCACCAGAAAGCCTGTTCATATCTGTCTTAAAGTAGCTTGACATGTCAGTGTGATCTTGTCACGTATTTTTCAGAGAGAATGTGGTACAAAGGAATCTCCCCATCTGCCAACATGATATCGTAAGAAGAGTTACAGCATGTGTACCTATGCCTAATTCAAATAATCTTTTCATCCTTGTTCATGATAGGAATATATGTTAGGACCCTCTGTATTATATAATTACTGGGTTACTACCCAAGGATCCATTTATTGCCTAATAAGCTTGGAAATCCTACATTACAATTTATGATGTGAAACAGAAAATAACAAGCCAGTATAATTATTTTTCATGCATCCATATGGAATATGACTAAATTAACCACTTATAAGAATGATGTGACAAACTAAACAAAACAGCCTGAAGAGCTTGTTTAAAGAAATGCTGCCATCTTAGCAGTATCCATTCACCTTCACCAAAAGCAGGGCTGTCCTATTGTATGAAAAAACAATTAGATTAATAATTTAGATAATTGTAAACCACCACCATCCTCCCACCCCACATGGAGAGCCAATTTGATTTAGAGATTAAAGTATCAAGCTAGAAACCAGGAGACAGTAAATTCTAGTTCTGCCTTGGATATGAAGCCAAATGGGTGACCTTGGACCAGTCACTTTCTTGTAGAAAGCAGGCAATGGCAGACCACTTTTGAAACCTTGCCAAGAAAACCACAGGGACTTGTCCAGGCAGTCTCTAAGAATCAGACATGATTGAATGGAAGAAAAAAAAAGCTTGACAATTAAACCATTTCTTTTTTTCTATCTTTGTATTAATATTGTTTTCAATAATCATGCTATGATCCTAATTCTGTTTAAGATAAATTATCTTTAATGATAAAAAAAGCTTCAAATGGCCAAAGAAAGCAAATTTACACTATAACAAAAATGATCTTGATATAAATCTTAAACTTATACCAGCACTAGATATTAAATACAACTTTTCTTTATGTTATAATTTTAAAAAGCTTGGACTTCTGAGAGGAAAATGAATGTTTAAGAGTCATTACTTGAAAAATTAAAGTGGTTAATATTACCTCCCCTTTATTTTTCTCTGTGTAAAGAGAAATAAATATATGTAAAGTATTAGGACTTGCTGCAAACAGTAATGGGAAACTAGTTATCTTCTGTGAGGTTGCTGGGATGAAAAAGGCCCCCCACCAATTGTTTCATCTTCCTACCAATGTCCACCACAACATTGCTGGAAGCCAGCAGTTATTGAGCAACTGTCTGGCAGAATTAAAAGTAGTGGGGTCAAGGTGGTTTTATTCTTGTAGTAATTCTTCTGTAGAGATAAGATGCCTTCTTTGTACATACTGAAATGATCACGTACCTGCAAACATGCAGGCTTCCAGTATATAAAAGATTGTCTTTTTTTCCTTTATATTCTAAAACTTATAGACTCCAGAACAGTTATGTCAGTTAATTTTCTGCTGGTCATGGATCTTTTGAGTAGATATTTACCAGTTCACAACATCATTAGAGGCAGGAGATAATTGTATATCTTTTATCAATTATAAAATTAATAGTTACTGTAGAACTGGTAAATATCTATTGGCTAGTTTGTGGACATTGAACAACTAAAGGCCGCTTCAAATATAATGCAATAAAATATGGCTGGGCGAGTTAAAGTCATTCCTAGCTTCTAGACATTTTAATATTCTACAGTAACTGTATTAATTTTATAATTGATAAAAGATATACAATTATCTCCTGCCTCTAATGATGTCTAGAAATTAGGAATGACTTTAACCCGCCCAGCCATGTTTTATTGCATTATATTTGAAGCGGCCTTTAGTTGTTCAATGTCCACAAACTAGCCAATTACATTTTAGTTAGCAAGTTGCATGAACCAAATCCGTGATTTGTTTTGTGCATACCCATAAAACTAGGTTAATTTAATAAACCATGGTTAATTTAACCTGCAAGCATGTCATTAATACATCTTTATTTAATTATTTTATTTATTTAATTTATATACCGCCCCCTCTCCCTCAGGACTCGGGGCGGTTTACAGCCAATAAAAAACAAAATATCAATACACCAATACAATTAAAAGCAATTAAAATAATTAAACAGTGGCCGATTAAATATCATTTTAAAATTCAGTTTAGATAATTA
>JAEANM010004157.1:0-13279 GCA_017656035.1 Myanophis thanlyinensis
GTGTGTGTAAAACACTGTACAATGATAGAAAAAAAGGCAGAAAACAGGATATGTGTATCTGTGCAGCCCTTCATGTAATTCAAGCACTGGAGGGTGGGGCTAAGAAAGGTTGAGTTTATCTGCAACTTCTTAAAGCAACAATGCCAATTCTCTGGCTCACAAATATATACAGAAACATGGTAAATAATCTCATATTTTCTTGATAGACAATTGGGTTTAAGGAGCAGACTATGTAAGTTTACATCAGGGGTGACAAATTCAATTTCATTGAGGGCCTTTCAGAGTTGTGTTTGACCTCGGGGGGGGGGCTGGGCGTGGCCAGAGTGGGCTTGGCAAGCTTGACATCACTCCTGTTGGGGGCTCCTGTGGTGGCCTGAGTGCTCTACCAGCGAAAAAGGGTTCCTGAGCTCTTTTTTCGCTGGCAGAAGCACCGCGGGCCGGTCCTTTGCTGTTTCCAGGGCGGTCCTGCAGGCCAGATCGAAGTACCCTGTGGGCCGCATCCGACCCCTGGGCCTTGAGTTTGACACCCCTGGTTTACATCAACATTCATGGTAATCAACATCAACTTCTGTATATTTCCATTAAGCTAGCTTGCCATAAACTAACATCCAATTTTTTTTTTTAATACTTATAAATGACTATGTACCATCAAGTCATTATCAATTTTAGTGACTACATATACTTTCTCTATGATGATCTGACCCTCATCTCATCTTCCAGGTCTTCTAACAGTGATACTTTGTCCCTGCCCAAAAGTCTTGGTATGCTACATCATTACGGCAGGGAATTTCTGGATGGATAAGCAAGGAATATTGGGAATGTATGCAAAGTGTATATATTTCCAGTAGAATCACCCACAATCTAAAGGTTATCCCAGATGCCTAGTTAAAGCATGAAGGCACCTGTGTGGAGCAGCAGCGATATAGGAAGATGATGGAGACACTCAATCACTTTAGTGACAATAGCAAAGATATCCCATTGATTTTGCATGGGAAAAGGCAATGGTAAGCCTGCATTTTTACCAAGAAACCCATGTGGATAGAAAATACAAAATGATACTTCATTACCTTCTATAAACAGACACAACATTTCCAGAGTTATGGAAGACATCTTTATTTTGTTTTTTCTAAACTCTTGCAATAAGACAAAGCAACATGGAAATTTACACACTTTATGTATCCAGGACTTTGCAAACTCTTTAAAGGAAGAGCTTTTTAGATACTCATTGGGAACATCAGCGCTATTTTCAACATTACATAGTACACAAAAAAAATTAAAGATAAGCCTACAGAACTCACAAACAGGGAAGAGGGAGTGAAACCATGAATCCATAGATTGGAATTAAATTTTGTTAAATTGCACATTCAGCACAAAGACATTGTATGGGTCAAGCTTCTCTGTGAAAAGCATGGAAAGAGGAGTTCGAAAAAGTGACTCAGGATGCACATCCATATTCTGTGTAAAAATAACGCCACAATTTACATGTATTTTAAAAGAAGAATAGAAAAGAAGAGAGCAAGTCATACAATCAAATTATGTTCTAAAAAGAAAGACAAATCCATATTTCCAAAATCCATATATCTAAAATACATGATATTTCAAAATAAATATCAGCATGCTGAGGCAAAGAAGAAAATTACAAAAGAAAAACAGTCAATGCACAACTTAAGCAGTGTACTCTATACAAACCATCCTTCCTCTCTGAGGAAAACAATCCTATAGTACAACTGCAAAGTTCAGAACATTTTATTTTTAAAAATGTGTGTCAAAAGGGATTTTTTAAAAGATTCATAGGAAGTAAATTTTATCATTTGTTAATATTTCGCTATAAACAATATTGTCAAGTGGATTTCAGCTTAATTTTAAAATGGGGCCAGTACTCTATTTCATTGAAGGAATTTCTAGAAATTGTTTTAATTTGCTGTTTCACTAATATCTTTCCTTCCCCAAAGCTAGTCATTTCGCCAAATCTTATTTACTGTACAAAGAACATGCAACTGAAACTGATGTAGGTAGCGCTCTAGCAATTCTACAATAACCCGTGTCCCATTCCAGGCAATTCCTATATTGAACTGAGCCTTAGTTGGGAAAAAAGATAATATTTCTGGATGTGGTCCCTCTGGCTCTATCTTAAAGTTGGATCCTTTATCTTCATTGCTATAATCACCACAATCTGAATTTTAGCAGTCTGGCACTGGATATAAACCACATGCCAAGGACCCCAGATTTCTGTTAACTGTAATATCAAACACTTGAGAATGTCAGATACTGGCTCCAAGTTCCTTATTTCTTCATTTTGAAATGAAAGGAAATACTGGTAACAAACAATATGCCCACGTTAAGAGTCCTTTCTCAAGGAGGAGCTTAATTTAGTGAAAGTCTTGACATTATGGTTGTAAAATAAGCTAACTTGAAAATCATGACCATTATAAGAGAGAAAATGCAAGAAAGAACAAATGTAGAAACCGGTAAAAGATTAGAAATCTATTGCTTTACAAGAAAAAAAGGCAGGGGAAAAAATCACAGCAGTTAGGCACAATCACAGTTTAAAGGTTTTCATTTCCACCCATTAAGGTACGTCAAGGCTTTGCTTGTGTTCTCAAATCTGCCTACAATTAGCAGGTAGTTCCAGGATGATCAAGTTTCTCACAGTGGTCTGAAGGATCCTGAGCATCTCTCTGGGGGCACAGTATCTGCCTCCTCTCCTTTCTGCTTCAAGGGTAATAATGTAATTATCCATGTACTGCAAATTTCCTCAAATTATGTGTCTTTCTCTTTTTTGCACTGATAATTTTTCTACTTTATTTAAAACGAGCATAATGCCCTGATGAACAGAAGTGGTCATCACAACTAGACTGCTGGATAAGATGTCCACAAGACAAGCTCTATTTAAGTATTACAATGTATTGGTCATGCATACATCCCTACAGAATCCTGGCAAGCAGGCATTTCAACATGAATAGTTGATATGAGGTCAGGTTGCTAATCAACTAATTGTTGGAAAGACAGTAGTACATTTTCAAACTGGCGACAATTTCAGCTTCACACATGGTGAACGTCAACAGCCAGAGAGAGTCAGTGGTCATCTACTTTAGCTCTTTTGGCTTTCAGGGAAAGATGCTGTAAGGAAAAAAAGATAGTATCTTTCAAAATGTATACTCTCATAAATGCTCTAATGAACCAACTCTTCAACAAAAGGAGTTAATTAAAACTAGCAGCCTACTAGCATCAAATTGAATGTTGCTTTTACAGCTCTTCTGGAACATCATTTTGCCATACAATCAAAAGCATTAAAATGTACAACCACTTCCCAATATAAAAACACAGGTAGCCTTATGACCACAACTGAGCCCAAAATTTCTGTTGCTAAGTGAGATGGTTGTTAAGTCCCATTTCATCACCTTTCGTGCCACAATTGTTAAGTGAATCACTGCAGTTGTTAAATTAGTAATATGATTGCTAAGTGCGTCTTGGCATCCTCACTGACTGCTTGTCAGAAAGTCACAAAAAGTGACCACATGACTCTGGGACACTGCAATGGTCATAAATATGGGTCAGCTGCCAAGCATCTGAATTTAAGCCATGGCCATGTGCAACGATCGTAAGTCTGAAAAATGGTAATAAGTCACTTCTTTTCAGTGCCGTTGTGATTTTGAATGATCATTAAACAAATTTTCGTAAGTCAAGGACATGTGCAATTGCTGTTTTGAAGTTGTAAAAATGTTGGTGCCTGGTAATACAAAATAAATTAAATGAGGAAAACACATCTTGCAAAGTTGCAGACTTGTAATTCCTTCATCAATAGAATTTATATTATAATGAAGCATTCCACTGTTAAATCAGATGGAGTAATATAGTCATTACAAACAGAATTGCATAACATACTCATAGTTCTCTTGATGTTACAGGAAGAATAATTCACAGGGCTAACTGCAATTGTTTTCTTTTTCCTCCTTTCTACTTGTCTTCTAAAGAAAATATATGCCTTGCTCATTGACACTAACTGACATCATCTTTCCTTTACATTTAAAAATCTAAGTAATCAAACTATTCATATAACCATTTTGTTAACAATGGTTAACCTTTCTCTTCCAAAGATTTGCTAGTTCCTACTGCTTTCTGAAATAAGACTTAATTATAATTAATGGGATTTCAAGAATAATGTGAGTTTTCATTTTATGTTGACTTTTTAGAAACACAGCCATTCTTTATTTAACAACGATCTCATTTAGCAACCAAATTTTAACGTTGAAATATATTATAAGCTAATAAACACTTTAAAAGTGAAATACAAAACACAAGAAAATATAATAAGAGCTGCCAATACAGCAGTGGTACCGTTTGGAGTCCGTGCCGAGCCCGTACCGTTCCTTGCTGATAGAAATGAGGGGCCAGTTCCAATAACCAAGCAGATTTAATAGCTGTAACATCTCGCATGTAATACTTTGAGGTCTGTATAACTTCATTGTACACTACCCTAAAGATAAAAGATAAAATAAAAATAAGATATATAGTATATTAGACTTGTAATCTAAGTAGTAAGTTAATTATCTTCTAATATTTTACCCTTAGTATAACTTCTTGGCATGACATGGCCTCGCATAAGATTCACAGACATACTTTGGCCAGATTAGAAGCTTAACTGCATCAAGCATAATGTCACATGAACAACAAACAGGTGACTTATCATTTCAATGTAAAGGTTTTGTGCATTTTTATATATATTGCAGCACCTTGCCACTGCCAGCACACCGTTTTGGGCCTGGACGGCTTCCTGCAGCACCTTGCTGGCCAAAACGGAGCATGGGGAGCCATGCATAGCCTATCCGCACCCCATTTCCGGCCTGAATGGCCTCCTGGAGCACTTTGTTGGCCAAAACGGGGCCTGGGGGGAGCATTTTGGCCAGAGGTTTTGCCCCATATTGGCTTCCAGAGGCACCACGGGCCGGTCCTTTACTATTTCCAGGCCGGCCCTGTGGCCAGATTTAAGCACCCTGCTCCAGCCCGCAGGCCTTGAGTTTGACACCCCTGGTCTAAAGAAACTGTTGTTAAGTCGAGAACTAGCTGTATTAGCCAACTTCTTTATGAATCAAAGAAAAGCTAGAAAGAGGATCAAGAAAAGTCCATTCTAACAACCTCTTCAGTAACCTAATTCTTTTTTCCATTTCAATAAATCTGGTTAAAGAAAATTCTGTGAGAATTCTGCTTTTTGATAATCTGCCAAGTCTAAAACATACGTTGATCTTTATATCATCTCTAGCCTGGGGACCATTTATCTTCCACCTCATGAGCCCAAAGCATACATGGGTCATTATAAATAGCATCTATTAAGAAAACATATAAATACTTTCAGATTATTATTCCATCAGAAACTACATCGTGTAAACCCATAAGTCTCAATATGAACATCTATATGTTACAAATTAATATGCACTTGAGATTGAAGAGATTTACAGTATTTGAACTGTTGGAAGCCAGCTTTACACCTCAGCATACCTAGAAAGAGTTCAAAGAAAATACAATACACAGAGAAATCTCTCCTAAGAACTATATAATCTAATTATGATCTTGCATGAGAATTAGCAACACTCATATATGCTTGTTAGGATTCATCCAAATTGTTCCTCTCTATTCAGACCTTCAGATACAGAGCTATGACTTTGATGGCATCATCAATTTGGTCCTAGATCAAGATGAATAACTGGGCATAACTGGCATACTGGTAATATCTGGCCCCAACCAATGGATGACTGCAGCCAATGTTTTTATGTTAAGCAGAAGAGGAGAAAGCATTGAATTCTGCAACATCCCACAACTGACAGACTCTGTGATCTTTGTCCAGCCATCCAGACTAGAATCAGCCATAGAGAAAGGAACACCACTGTAAAACAGTAACTTCCAGCCCAAGCCCTCAAAATCAGACCAAAATCTGTAATCTCAACAATCTGTTGAGAGTTCAAGAATCATTATAGACACACCCAATAATCAGCAAATATGATTAAATATAATGTATGCTTTCCATGAAGGAAAACTTTTAACTTCTTCTAGCAGTCAATGCAAATAATTCCAGAATCCGTCACTATGAAATCTATAGTCAAAAATCAATGAGAAGTATTGGATAGCATTCACTCAAAATGAAATCATTCCATTTTGCATCTTGTAAACTAATAAACCTTCTAAATTACAATCTTTCAAATCTAATATTGGCTCTCCATAAATTACAATATCAAAACCATAGAAATTTTTTTTAAAAAACCTTGGCTTACCAACGAGGAGGTTTCTCCGCATACAGCACTGAGGTGGGATGTATGTAGAGTTCATGATCATCACGAATAGTCCTTGAAATAACATTATTTTAGAAATACAATATTTACCAAAGCAACATATCAATGTTTATGTACAGTACAAGCCACTATCAATTTCCTCAGATACTGGCATGATCAGCATGTTACTAATCAGCAACATTTCAGCTACCCCAGGCTTCTATTGAGTATTCTGAAATCTCCTGTTTGGTTTTCAAATGAAACAGATTTTTTTCAAGAAAATCATCTCTCCTCGACCTAATTGAATTTAGTTCAAGTGAATTCACTATCAGAATGACCAGTTTGCCCAAACAAATCAAGCATATGATGGCTATCAAAAACAATTTTATGAACTCAAATAGTGATAATTTTATATATCAGGTACGTATTATGATATTGTATCAAGTATAATCATGAACAAACTTTTTCATTTCAATCAGGACTAGCCTATGCTAGCTAAATGAAAACAGTAATATTTCTAGTGATTTTGGAAGAACTTGCTAGAAGGAATACTTTGCACTTATATCTTTATGTAACTGCTTATTTTTTAATTACTGCACCCTGTGTTTTATATTAACTGTTTGCTGCCAATGAAATGGCAGGTAAAAATAAATTTACCTGTAACACCCAGTAGAATGAAATCTGGCTGCATTAGCAAAAAATCCAGAAACAATACATCTTAGAACAGGGTCTGGATCACCTATAAGAAAGAGATGGATTTTGTCATTTTACAGTGAGTATGTATCAGAGATAGTGTATCTTGGCATCCTCTAGATATTCTAACCACCTTTAAATCATAGCAACCAAGCATAGGGATTAGCGGAGATGCCCCCCCCCCCCCTAAATATACAGACAAGCAAGGTTATCTATTTCCACAGACATGAAAGGCTCGGGTTCAACTGAAAAATAATAACCAATAATTACAAATTAGTGGTGAAAAAAAGAAAAAGTAAGTTCTTCTCAAAAATAAATCTTGCTGCCACAAAAGTAAGAGTGTTACAAAAGACAATGCCTATAAATAAAGGAGTACTATTACATACTAAACAAAAAGAAAAAAATCCATTCTGCAAATTAAACATGAAAACTACACAGAAAACACATTGGTAAATTAAGGCAGTTCATACCTTCACTAGATTTTTTTGGCACTTTGAACTTGACAAGAAGTTTTTTCAACTGCTCCCTTACAATTGTGGCTCTAACAAGACCTTTATAATTCAGAAAGTGTTCCTGACACCACTGAGAACTTTTGTTGTGCTATAAATAAGAAGGAAAAGATGAATCACACCAACAAAATTTCTCTCACAAAGTGTTAGCGCTTCATATGCAGTTTTCTGGCTTCCTTAATGTCATAGGATGAAAATATACACAAAGATCTCAAAACCTTAAGATCTTTTTCAACATAAAAGCAGTGCAATTTGCAAAATACACTCTACTATTTTGCCAGCTCAAATAATAAAAGGCTTTAAACCCATTTGATATCCTTGTTTTAAATCTCACAAACTAAATATTACTGTTAACAGTTTATCTATATCCTAAATCTTAATTTCCACTGAGAAAGCTATTGCACATGCAGAATTCTGCAATAAAGACATTAACACTAACATGCATACATACTTGAAAGATAAGTAAATATGCTCCGAGTTACACAACACAAGTAATTATAAAGATTAAGAATCTCAGCTTTAATTTTAAATATTACATGTACTTATCTCTTGCTGTAAGAGAGATAATTGTTAAAGAAGAATGTCTACAAAATATATAACATGCTGTTAACTTTCTAAAATCACAATACTTTAGGGATTTTCAGTTACCTTTGCTGAACTTCTTGCCTTCATTACAACTAAAATTGACTGTATTAGCTTTAGAAAACTCATCCAATGTAAATGATATTTTGGTATATATTGACATCAGTTGGAATCATGGCTAGAAAAACCCAAAGATCATTTTGTATTTTAGTTCAGCTGCTTACTTTTATAAAAGCTTCATAGACATTAAGCATTGTGAGATGGTCACCCTCCTCAACAGCAAATTTTCTGTGTTCTCTAATCTGAAAAGGAGAAATCTTTTATATAGCAAACACAACAGGAGCAGGAAAAGTTTTCTGCTAATAATCTAAATAAATTAAATCTGCACTTGAACAAAGTTTCAACTAACCCATGAACAGAACAGTCTTGTCAACCTTACACTTCAAATGGTATTTCAATAGGTATAAGAACTCAGAAGTAAAAGCATATCAAAAACTACATCATTAATACACAAGTCACGTATAATGTTTTTAATTGAATAGCCAATAAGGAGGCCCAAAACATGAATGAAAACAAGGTACCCAAGTGAACAAATCAATGAAAGCAGTCTAGAGCTGTTTCAAAGTTATGTCAGTGGCTATAGACCAGCACTTACAGCTTGAACTTTTTGGTTTGGAGGAACTGGGAAGATATTTTGGATTTGCATCATGGATGCAATGCTCAGAATCTCTTGGGAACAGCCAAAATTTCCTGCAAAATGATTTAAGGAAAAGAAAATTAATTGTCCCGGAGTAGTGCTTCCTTTGTTACTCCCTTTCCAATTAAATCAGCTATCACAGAATTATATCTCCTATACTGTTTTCTCTGTACTCCTATCTCCCTTTCATAACCCAGATGAACCCGTATTCCTACCTCATTTTCATAACCCAGTCTATCATGCATCTACATTTAATATGCAGCAAAATATTTATTTTTAATGATAAATGTACATTAAACAATTTAATTACAAAGTAAGAGGAATTAACACTCCAAATTATAATAGAACATCTCACCTGATTCTAGAAGCATCTTTGCAAACATAGGATTTAAAGGGAACTCTGCTATTCTAATTCCCAGAGGTTCAGTGAGACGACAATATTTATCCAGTCCTGCAGGAGGAAAAAAAAATCAATGATATAGAATGTAAATACTGGTAATTCAGGATCCTTAAATGTAAAAGGTTAAGAGTATAGAAAGATGTTATTGACTAAATTATTTTCCTAAAACCATATTCCTGGGATCTTTGCATTATATCAATTGCTATATCTTCAGCCTAGCATTCATATAACAAAAATGTAATCAGTGATGAATGTTGAAATCTATATATCCTTTTTTTTTACAGAAAAATACAGTTATCTCCTATTATTTTTATAGTCTGCAATTTTAAAAGTGTGTCTTAACAGTATATTGTATCAAATGTATTGCATTTTTATAATTATAAGTTTGATGTTGCCTTTGAGTTTTCCGATCTGATCTAAAGATGGAAGCACGTATAGAGGATATATAAATATTACCATCAAAAATTCAAAATCCATATAGAAAAAGTAATGACAACCAGAGGATTCTTTTAAAGTGCACTAACTAAATTATCAGCAAACAAATTTTACAAATTTTAAGGATTTCATCAATCTTTCTAAATACTATAAACTGTTCACTGGAAAGATGTTCTTATACATAACTAAGCCTTCATGAAAACACGTATTTTCAAAGCCAAGGAATGAGAGCGCACTCACAGCAGAGTTCAGATGCCATCACAAAAACAGAAAGATGAGGATACAAAAGGCTCAATAATATTTCAGTATCAAACCCGAAAACATAAATGCACCATTGGTAATCAAGTAAAGAGCAGCCCTTTGAACCAATTGAGCTGAATGAATGTGTGTTGCAAGTTCCATTTCTTCTTTTACAATACGTATTTAATTACTGATGTAGTTTATGTAAAGTGGTGTTTCTCAATCTCAGCAACTTTGATGGTTGGACTTCAACTCCCAGAATTCCTCAACCTGCATGTTGGGGAGTTCTAGGCGTAAGTCCACTCATCTTAAAGTTGCGGAGGTTGTAAAATAACGTAATTTAAATTCTCAGAATCTGTTATCAAGACACATCTTCAATTCAATTCCAGGCAAGGCTTCTGTTTTTAGCCATCTTTTATTTTAGTGCCCTGAACCTATCGATTAACAATCAATACATAAATATCTAAAAATGAGATTAATTTACCAGCAAAGTATTACTCTTATGGAATGATAGATAGCACTCATTTGCAAAGGATATACAAAAAGCTCCGCAATGCAGATTATATTAACTAAAAGCCATAAATATTCATTCTCAACATTTAGTCTGGAGCGAAAAAAGAACTGCTTTATAGATCTTACAAAAAATTTGGCATGCATTTGACACAGAACAAGCAAATCTTCAGAGTGTTTCACATCAAAGGCAAAACTATTTTCGTTCTTACAACCCTGGTACATTAAAAGCAAGACAGTTCTATTTTGGTTAATTTATCAATAGTACTAGGTGTAAAGGCCATAACATGCATACCTTTCACCCCCTCAAGAGTTAAAAATAAACAAAAACACCAACTTACCTCCTAAGGCATACAACAGCTCCAGAGCTTGCACCATTGATTGAGCTGGTGGAGGCTAGAGGAAAAGTACTAATATAATTTGCTGTGTTTGTTATAGTAAGATATTTTCAGTTTAGAAACCCACCTTTCTATGAATTCAAGAAGGAATCGGTAGTATCCTATTGTAATCTACTTGGCTTCAAAAAGATTGGGCACAGATTAAAGAGTCCACTTTACTACTTATGAGACAATGTTTGGGGGAAAAGCCATGTCTTGGACCTGTGCTGGGAGGCTATTTTAAAGAGGTAGGACAGTCACTTTGAAGGCCTTCTTCCACCTTCCCATTAAATAACATTTAAGGGAGGGGAGCATGTTCACCCTATATAACCCAGTAAGACATGCAAATATTTTCAGGAAGAGTTGGTCCCCAAAATAACCTGGCCCTATGCTCTGTAGGGCTTTAAAAGTTACTCAGAACCTTGACTTGCACCTGGATAACAATCAGGAGCCAGTGCAGCATTACCATAACCATTCCCAAGAATGGTGGGAAATGGATCTTATAGATACTATAAAAGGATAGGAGATCTGAAGAGTTCTTTTTTTCTCATGATAATATGATAAATACGAAAGATTAAACAAGGGTCTCTTACTTACCGAGAGGAAGGGAAACCTGAGCACATTGTCAATTCCTAATGCCTTAAGCTGCAATATAACTGGTGCCAGGTTACTGCGTTGCATTTCAGGAATGGTGGATTGTGGCAACTTCTCAAAGTCTTCCTCTATGGAGAAAGCAGAGTTCTTCATGATTAAGTTTTAAACATGAATCCTTCCCCCATTATAAGATTCCACAACTCAATTAATGATGCATATTAAATTCAAGTATTCCAACTGAAAACAAACAAGGCTGTGCAAATCTTTTAAAAGTAGTGCTTTAGAATGCACAGAAACGCATACAAAGCAGCTCTTTTTGAATCATTAATGCAGCTACATATTTTTCCCTACTTGTGCACTGTGATCTCCAGATACTGAATGCAGGCAAAATTGTCATCTGCAATGTAATTTTACAGAGCCAGAAGAATTTTGTAGGGAACATCTGGGGAATGGGGGGAGATGCTGGTCTTCAAGTCAATGTTAATTCCTGGTGTCTGTCTGGAGAAGTCCCTGCAGTTTCTGGGCAAGAAATGGTTTGCCACTGCCTCCATCCTAGGACTGAGAGAGAGTGGCTGGTCCAAGGTCACACAACTGACTTTGTGCCTAAGACAGGACTAGAACTCAGATTCTCCCAGTTTCTTGCCTGATGCCTTAACTGCTACACCAAATTGGCTCTCAAGGAAGACTTATCTGGCTATAAAGAAATGTTTCCCTGAAGCCTTCTGTAGTACAAACTCTTGTGCAGCATTATGAAGGCATGAAAGTCTTCAAGAAAAGGAAATTACAGGAGAATCTGCTTTCATAACATACTGAGGAACACAATAGGGAAGAGAGATTTAAAAAGAACCATAAAATTCTATTTTGTACTGGGAAGGTGGATTGTCAACAAAATTACCTCTATGTATTTTCTTATAGTATTACAAAATATTTTTAACCACCTGCATAAAGAATAATTTATTAATTTTTCTAAATTACAAAATACAATGAAGTTGAATTTATTATTATAATTCTAAGTTACAGAGGTGAGTTATGAAACTATTAACAGTAAATTAAAACTCCACTAATAAGTACACTCTACCTGTGTAAAGTCTGTAACATTTTCCTGAGCGATTCCGCCCAGCACGACCAGCTCTCTGATTAGCTGAGGCCTTCGAGATTGGAACAACCACAAGACATTCAATGGCTGTTTTGGGATTATATGCCCGAAGCTTTACAAAGCCACAGTCAACGACAAATGAAATGCCATTGATTGTGATAGAGGTTTCTGCAATGTTAGTAGCCACTATCACCTGAAAGGACCAAGGTAAAAATTAGTCATAAACAACTAGGTAAACTTGAGAATATGACAACTGTGGCTTATTTGAAGGGCTGTCTTAAAATCCCACCAAACAATAAAAACTAGAACTGTAAGAAATGCTTATTATTTGATTCTGACCAATGACTACATAACAGCAATAGCCAGTTTAAAACACTGAAAATTTTTCAGTAAAGCATTATTTTGTACACATTATATCTGTACAAACTGTAGATTAGGAACAGATTTCTACAGACAAAATTACAGCCTACAGCCCGTAGGTAAAATTTCCAGAATAAAAAGCCACACTGCTGCTTTCCTTCTTAAAAAATAAAATTAAGAACAACTGTTCTTTGATCTGTCACTGAAAAGGAAAGTTCATAATTAAGTAGGTTAAAAGGGGGGAGTGGAGAGGAAAAAGGACCGATACAGAAGAAAGGGTCCCATTCTTAACAATATACCACTAGAGTCAATTCTGTCTGGTTTGCATTCAGTATTTCTAACTGTCAAATTATGGTCTGGAATGTCCCCGCAGATGATATGTTTTTGAACATAATATAAAATATAACAAACTCTATATTTTTCAAGTGCAATATAAAGCATCTCCATGCATATCCTATCCTAACAAATTAAGTATGAGAAAATGGGTACTACAAACACACACACACACACACACACACACACA